>JAKOPK010000302.1:0-21105 GCA_024195185.1 Coniferiporia weirii
AATTTCTAACTCGCTAGTTACACAATTGCAATCTGTTAACACTCGATTAGATCCCTCACCGGGTCAAATCTAACAGGGGGGAGGTTGGAGGGGGGCAGGTGTGTTGTGGCCTTTGCTTCCAAATCAGCCCATTTGTTACCCGTGATGTCCTCGTGACTGGGGGACCACGCGAAATGTACATGTAGCTGCGGGAAGGTGTCCAGAAGAGTCTGGACACCCACCTTCCAGAGGGGGAGGAGGTTAGCCCCCGAGGTGGAGGGCCAGCACTTGTAGAGGTTGAGCGCTGTGAGCGAGTCAGACATGAAAACAATGTCCGTAACATGCAGGAGCGACTCACGGAGGTGGTGTGCTGCCCAGCTGGGGGCGATGCCAAGGGAGAATTGTTCGGCATCTGTGGCGGTGGCACACAGGGGAGAGGTCAGCCGATGAGAGCGGAGCCAGCAAGGCCTGCTCATGGTGACAATGGCAGATCCAGCCTTCTGGCCAAGGCAAGAGCCATCAGTGAAGACTTGGAGGGTGAGGGGGGTGCAGAGTTCCCAAGCTCGATGGACAAAGTCCATCCGGACCTTGGAGGGAACCAGCACTGGAGGGATGGAGAAGCTTTTTTTTTTTTTTTGATTATTCCTTCAGAATTATCTAATACAAGGTTGCCCCCCCGAAGGGGGGGCCTAGAATAAACAACTACGGAGGCACCTGTCACTGCACATCATACAGAACTGGGCGGGGTGCACGCCCCCAAGGGGGCCTAGTGGGAAAACGTGCCCTATTAAAGTTAGGGGAAAGTGAGGAGGAAAGAGAGGGATACATATTGTGACCATTGCCCATAACTAATAAAAGAGAGGAACTGAGGGACGTTTAGAAGTGGAAGGGGGGGTGGCAGCGAGAGCCAGACAGAAATCGATGAAGGGAACTGAATGGCGACCGCTAATCAGTGGGAAAGGGAGGAGCATTACCTGAGAGCTCCAAGAGAGCCAGGTCCATGTCCTGTGTCCTGGGTCCGAGGTATCGATGCACGTAGTTCCTGAGAACATTGAGGTCGAAGTCCATGCCGGAGGTGGGTAGACCATCCAGATCCATGGCAGTGAATGCTAGCTGAATGGACCCTGCGGTGTGGTCTGAGATGTGGTTAAGGTGTCCTGTCGCATGCAGCCAGCGCCGAAGGACGGGGAGGAGAGTTTCATCTGCCCACTCGCTGTGGTGGGCTGGAGGGGGGCGATTAGCCAGCCAGACTTGTGGGATCCACACCTGGAATGTGTCACAGCCGCCCAAGATGTGGGTGGTGGACTGGACGGGCCATGGGGGGTGGTTGTGCCACCAGCAGTAGGGAATCAGGCCGTGTACGCACTGGTAGACTGAGTCAAAGCTCAGCCAGTAACCCCCATAGGGACCGGCATGACAGAGGACTTGTGCTACTGCAGATAGCTCATGGCAGGGGTGGTCCACGAAAAGCATGAGGAGCTTACGCAGCGTGCGGGTGGGGGGTCCGGTCACTGCAAGGTATTTGTCGGCCGTTGACACGAGGGGGTGACTGAGTTGGTGAGCCCAGCGGGCCCGTGCGATGAGCGTGGATTGTTCCTTGAGTGCGGAGATGGAGGGGGTGAGTGAGGATGGTGGCAAATCTGTTGCTGCCTTAGCCTTGGCATTGGCCCATTTGTTGCCAGGGATGCCTGAGTGACCAGGACACCACACGAAGTGGACGGTGAGGCCGGGGAATGAGTCAAGCAGTGTTTGCACGCCCGCCTTCCAGGTGGGGAGGAGTTGGGCCCCAGAAGTGGATGGCCAGGTCCGGAAGAGGTTGATGGCTGTAAGGGAGTTGGACATAAAGTGGATGTCCAAGACTTCCTGTAGGTCTGCGCAGAGGTGGGTAGCCACCCATCCAGGGGTGCCAGCAAGTGAAAAGATTTCAGTGTCTGTGGCGGTGGCTACGGTGGAGGATGTGAGGCGGCGGTAGCCGAGTTTATGGGTGCTGCGCATGGCGCAGATAGCAGACCCCGAGTCGGTGCCGATGCGGGAGCCATCGGTAAAGACCTGGAGTGAGGTGGGGGAGCACCATTCCCGAGCTCGAACGACGAAGGCGCATCGGACCTCGGAGAGAACAGGGATAGGGGGAACTTCGAAAATGATCCGACCTTGCCCGAAGGCAAGGGGGTCGGTCCATGGGGGGTGCGTATACACTGGGACTTGCTGGACATGTGGGACATGGACCTGCAAAGAATGGGAGAAGGGGAGGTTAGCATGGTCACAGTAGCGACGATGGCCTACAGAGTGGGGGGTGCGCCATAAGCGCAGGGCATGGCCAGTCTTTAGATACTCAAAGTATGTGAAGAAAGGGGGAGTGGAACAAAGAAAATTAGTAGAAAGGGGGGATGCACCTTTGTAGATGCCTAAAATCCATCAGCAAGTGGTGTTTTGAACTGCCTGTAGATGATTGACCAGGGTTTTCTGGGAGCGGCCATGATACCAGACTGGTGAGCCCCATGCAAGCACAGTGCGGACGCATGCTGAGTATAGTTGGCAGAGGAGGAGGGCCGAGATTCCGCATTCAGTGTTGCCAAGTATGTGTAGGGCGGCGAGGGTGGAGAGACCTTTGGAGTGCGTTCGCTCGACGTGGGCCTTGAAAGAGAGACTGGGATCCCACCAAATTCCGAGCCATCACAGGGGGTTAGTGGGTTTGATGATGGTGGTGGGCATGATTTGGATGCCAGCGGTCCTCCAGTTGTCGTAACCAATGGTGCGCCAGGGTGGGTGAAAGTGGAGGGCTTCTGTCTTCGCGGCTTCGATGTTGAGACCGAGGTGGAGGAAGTGCCCGTTGAGTTGTTGATATGCAGCGGCCAGGGTGTTGCAGTTGGATGCGATGTCAGGGCCGACGCAGACGATGAGGTGGTCATCCACATACGCAAGGAGGTTGCACCCGGGCTGTTGAAAGCGCTGGAGGGTGAGCCCTGCGAAGATGGTTGACAAGATGGGAGAGACCGGAGATCCCTGGGGGGTGCCGAGGTCGGGTTTGGGGGCGGTGGGTAGAGTCGTTCCATTGAATGAGATGGAGACACTCCATCCCATCATGAAGGAAAGGCACCAGGCCACCATGTTTAGTGGACAGCCCATTGACACGAGTTGCTGGTGGAGGAGTGCTGGGTGTACTGAGTCGAAAAAACCCTGTATGTCCACCGCAAGGATGGAACATACAAGTCCTTTTGAGTGTGTGTGCTCGACAATCTGTAGAAGGTGTTGTGAGGTGTCGTAGACTGAGTGGCCCTGACGCCTGCTGTATTGGTTAGGGGGCAGCCAGTCTGCCTCGTTGGCAAGGAACTGGAGCCGGTTAGCAATAATCTTTTTGAGGAGCTTTCCCAAAGTCTCCTCGAGGGTGATTGGGCGGTATGACCATGGTGAGAAGGGGTCCTTCTTGTTCAGCTTTCAGAGCATGACCACTTTTGCCGCCTGCCAACACTTGGGGTGGTGCCCCAGGCATAAGCAGTCATTGAAAAGGGCCAGAACCTCAGCGGGATAGTGCATTATCACCCATTTTAAGGGGCAATAGCTAATCCCGGAGGGCCCTGGGGCTGACAAGTTGGAAGTGCCGGACAGGGCCATCTCGAGCTCGGAGGCAAGTAGAGGCGGCGCTGGCGGAGGTGGGGGGGGGTGCTGGTGGGAGGCCGGCATCTGGGATGGGGGGGGGTTCTTTGAAGAAAGTGGTGCAGAAGAGCTCACCTTTCTCGTCTTTGGATTGGGTGAAGGTGCCATCTCCCCTTCGGAGGGAGGGGACTTGGGTGGGGTGGACCCCCAGTCCACATTTGGCCCAGGACCAAATGTTCATCGGGTTAGCCTCCTTGGCCTGGTCGGAGTAATAGGTTCACTTGGCTGTGTGTACCCCTCTTTTGAAGGCTTGGCAAGTGCTGGAGTGGGCGAGGGTGGAGGGTGCAATGCTGATTGTGTTGAGGAGTTGGGCTCAGTGGGGGGTCCACCACGCGACTTCGGTTTTCTTCGGCTTTGCAATCGAGGTGAATGGGGTGAGAGCATCCTCCATGGCTTTCACCACGGCGGCTGCTTTACGGTCCAAGGAGGCGGTGTCGTCGGCTGGGAGTTGGAAGGCCTGGTCAAGGGTGGGGTAGGCGATTTCGGACCACTCCATGAAGTCATCCGCTGTAAGGCGTCGAGTCTGTGGGGTGGGGATGGGGGCAGAGGTGGGGATAGCCCAGTGTAGGTGGGCGTGGTCAGAGAGGGCGGTCTGCGTCGACTCGAAGGTGTCCAGGATCGAGTTGGCGTCCAATGAGGGTGGGGTCCAGACCATGTCTATGGGGCAACGTCTGACACCATCATGGGGTCAAGAGTCGGAGTCGGGGTCATGAGCGGGTGATAGGCCATTCGCTTGGAAGAAGTCGTCCAGGGATTGGGCCCTGAGGTTTTCTGAGCGGTTGGTGTGGAGGTTGGACCACAAGTGGTGACGATGGTTGAAGTTGCCACACACTGTGAGGGTAGCGGCCAGCACCGAGGGGAGATTAAATAGGAAGGACTCACCTGGGTACTGAGGGGGGGCGCCATCCCTATCTGCTGGGGTCATGCCATAGTAGTTGCATATTCGGACAGTTTGGTGGGAGCGGACCTCTACTGTCAGTATGTTGGTCCCGCTTGTAGCGGTGCCGAGGACGGACCATGAAGAGGAGGGGAGGGAGCGAGAGACATATGTAACGACATGTGGGTGCGTGTTGGGTGGGGGGACAGGTACATAGCCGGGGATGGACGGGACATTGAGGACTGCCGAGCCAGTCGGGTCTGTAAGGGAGGGTTGTAGGCCAATTTGATACCAGGGCGGTTCCTGGATCAGCAAGAGGTGTGGGGGTGAAGGGTCATCAGAGAGGGCCGGGAGTAGGGAGTGGATAGCTGCCAAAGACCATGCGGCATTCCACTGAAGCACACGAAGTTGTGCACTCATAGTTCCATCTCTAGTTCCTGGATATGGGCTTTGTGCAGTCCATTGAGGATACCGTGGTAGCGGCACTTACAAGGGCATGCGGGGTTGGTTGTGGGGTGGTCGCCGTTGCAGTTACGGCAGCGGCAGGGGTGGGGACAGGTGTCATCTGCGATGGCTTCGGAGGCACAATCGATGCACGACTTCTGGTGGTTGCGGGTTAGGTGTTGTCCGGCGCATTCGGTGCAGACAGCAGGGGCGCAGCATCCTGTTGTTCCGTGGCCAAGCGCTTGGCAGTGCTCGCACTGGGTGAGGCCCTGGCAGACCAGTGGGACAGAGAGTCTGAGGGTGGTGCCGAAGAGCCAGACACGTGGGCGCTTTAGAAGGCGTGTGCGGATGGAGCTGTCGATGTCGACGAAGGTGAATGAGACCGGGCACATGTCCAGGCCAGAGAGACACTCTCCATCTGCAATAGCAAAGTGGGGTTCCACCACAAATTCCAAATTCTTGAGAATGGGGTTCTGCATGAGTTCGGCCTTGAGGGCCGTGGCAGAAAAGGGGCAGGCTGTGGGGCCAAAGACGTCTCTCGTAGGCACCCATGAGATACAAAGAGAGGCCCGGGGTCGGACGCGGGAGGTGGAAAGGGTCAGGTGGGCCAGTAGGTATGTGCCAGCTGTGCACCATTTGTCCTTCATGAAGCGGGCAAATGCCTCCGCGTGCCGGTCAATAATTGACTTGGTGGAGGGTGATGCGGAGGATGGGCGCTGTGCAAATACAGTCACGATATGTCCCTTCGCATTGAATGTGCAGGACAGTACCATGACCTGGTCAGTGGTTGGGAGGGAGCGGAAAAACTCACAGGCAGTCTGGGTCAGGGAGGCTCCAGATTTCTGTGTGGTTGCCACAAGGTTGTGTTCGCCTGTGTTAAGGACTAGGGTGGGGTCCTTTGCATACATCTTTGGGGGTGAGGGTAGCTGGCAGACGCCCTTCTTCTTCTTTTTGTCAGCTGCCAGAGTTTGCGGGGCCCCCCCTGAGGGTTGCTGTGCGGCTGGTTGGGCTGCGGCCTGGGCGTAGGAGGTGGGGGCCTGGGCTTGAGGAGCCTGTGTTGGGGGGGTGGTCTGGGTCCCTCCAGGGGTTGGTATCTGGGCGCGTGGGGCCTGCTGGGGCCTTGGTGCCGGTCGATTGGCCAATGTGGAGACTTGGTGGGTGAGGTTTCCAATGTCCAAGGTGAGTTTGGTGACAGCATCCGCCATCGCCTTCATCTCGTGGGAAGGGGGGGGGGGTGGCTAGGGCTGGTCTTGGGGCGGCCCACATGAAGGGGAAGGGGAGGGCCTCGCAGTTGTGGTTCTCAAGGAAGCGGTGGTATGTCATGCCTGTGTTGAGCATAGCGACGTGGTTGGTGGGGTGAGCATCCCTCTCCCACTGGAGGTCCAAGAGAACCGTGTGGGCAAGTGCTGTGACCTTACCTAGGAATCCCAAGGCTTGAATTTCCACGGACTGGGGGGTGGATGAGTCCGCTCTGTCGAGGTCGATGAAGCAGCCATGGAAGGCGACAATGGCCTCTGCCAGAATCTCCTGGGACCTTGTGAGGTTTGCTGGGCGTCTCCTGGGGGCGAGGGGGGTGAGGGTGTCCGCTGAATGTTTGCCCGTCTGGGACTCCAGGGTATGGGGGCTGTCTTGCTCCATGGCCGTGATTTCTGCATTGTAGTCATGTTGTTTGGGCTGGCCCGCCGAGTACGGCGAGGGCCCTCCTTCAGAGGAGACGGATAGGGGTTGGTACAGCTCGAACAC
This sequence comes from Coniferiporia weirii, assembly GCA_024195185.1. Lineage (NCBI taxonomy): Eukaryota > Fungi > Basidiomycota > Agaricomycetes > Hymenochaetales > Hymenochaetaceae > Coniferiporia > Coniferiporia weirii. Next base: position 6,698 of record JAKOPK010000302.1, read on the forward strand.
CGTGCCCAGAGGGGCGGTGAGGGGCTGTTGGGGGGGGACGCCGGTGTGGACACTGGGTGTGGTCCGGATAGGGGGCCCATCGGCGATGACGACACAGCCTGGTGGGCGGTGTCAGAAGCCAGCGAGCGAGTAGTGCTGGGTTTTGGTGGAGGCAGGGGGCGACTATAGCCACTGGACGACATAGAGGGAGTCTTAGCTACGTGCTACTATGTGGATGGTGGTGGTTACTGGTCAAGAGGGATGCTGAAGGAACAGGCGACACTCACTGCCCACGAGCGCTGGTCCCTTCAACTCGCCTGCCCCCTTGCCTCCACCGCTGACAAGTACCTCACAGTCATGGGCCCCCCCACCCGAACACCCAGGAAGCTCCTCACTCTCCTGGTCGACCACCCTCACCATGAGCTATCGGCCATTGCTCAGGTTCTCTGCCGTGCCGGTCCCTACGGGGGATACTGGCTGAGCTTCGACTCAGCCTACCGACACACGCACAGCTTGATCTCGTATTGCCGATGGCACAACCACCCCCCCTGGCCAACACAATCCACTGCGCACATACTGGGTGGCTGCAAGTCGTTCGCGCACTGGATCCCCTGCATCTGGCCAAGATGGCAACCCCCTCCTGTCCACCACTCTGAATGGGCGGACGAAGACCTTCTCCCAGCCCTGCGATGCTGGCTGCGTCTGACAGGCCACCTCAACTGCATCTCGGACCATACCGTGGGGGCCATTCGCTTGGTGTTTGCTGCCATGGCTCTGGATGGCCACCCTACTACAGATGGGCTCGACATGGGTACCCTACAGGAATATGTGCATTGATACCTCGGACCTCGGACACTGGACACAGACCTGGCCCTTTTGGAGCTCTCTGGTAATGTTCCTCCCCTTCCCTCTGATCTGTGAGTGTCTTTCAAATTCCCCCTTGGTCTCTCATCTGGCACTCGCACCTCCCCCTTCACATTTCTTCTACTACTCCAAAGCTATCCTTTCTTTTATTAGTTAGGGCATGGTGTCGCTATATGTAAACCTCCCCTCCCTCTCTCCCCTCTTTCCCTTAATAGGGTGCATTTCCCACTAGCCCCCTCTGGGGGGACACACCCCACCCAGTTTCGTGCGATGTATGATGACGGGCGCCTCCATAGTTGTTTAGTCATGGCCCCCCCTTCGGGGGGGCAGGTGTATTAGATAATTCTGAAGGAATAATTAAAAAAAAAAAATTGCAATGCAGGAGACCGGTGAGGAATCCGAAAGTCGATCACTAATCTGAGGGAAAGGGGGGAGTATTACCTGACAACTCCAAGAGAGCCGGGTCCGTGTCCCATGTCTGGGGTCCGAGGTATCGACACACGTAATCCCGTAGGGTACCCATGTCGAGTCCATCGGTGGTGGGGAGGCCGTCCAGAGCCATGGCAGTGAATGCCAAACGAATGGCCCCCACGGTACAGTCCGAGATGTGGTTTAGGTGTCCTGTCAGGCACAGCCAGCATCGCAGGACAGGGAGGAGGTCCTCATCTGCCCATTCTGAATGGTGGACAGGGGGGGGTCACCGTCTTGGCCAGACACGAGGGATCCAGTGTGCGAATGACTTGCAGCCACCCAGTATGTGCACAGTAGATTGCATTGGCCAGGGGGGGTGGTTGTGCCATCGGCAGTATGAAATCAAGCCGTGTTCATGACAGTAGGCTGAGTCGAAGCTCAGCCAGTAACCCCCGTAGGGACCAGCACGGCAGAGGACCTGAGCGATTGCAGATAGCTCGTGGTGGGGGTGGTCGACCAGGAGAGTGAGAAGCTTCCTGGGGGTCCGGGTGGGGGGGGCCTGTGACCACAAGGTACTTGTCAGCAGTGGAGGTGAGGGGGCGGGCAAGCTGAAGGGACCAGTGCTCGTGGGTGGTGAGTGTCGCCTGTTCCTTCAATGTGGAGATGGAGGGGGGGAGATTGGAGGGTGGGAGGCGAGTAGCTGCCTTGGCTTCCGTGTCAGCCCATTCGTTGCCGGCGATGTCCTCATGACCGGGGGACCACGCGAAGTGCACATGTAGCTGTGGGAAGGAGTCCAGAAGAGTCTGGACACCTGACTTCCATAGGGGTAGGAGGTTGGCCCCTGAGGCGGAGGGCCAGTGACGGAAGAGGTTGAGGGCCGTGAGGGAGTCCGACATAAAGACGATGTCGGTTACTAACTCCAGGTCCTCGTGTAGGTGGCATGCTGCCCAGCCAGGGGCGATGCCTAGGGAGAATTGTTCGGCATCTATGGCTGTGGCGCAAAGGGGGGAGGTCAGCCGATGAGAGTGGAGCCATTGTAGCTCGCACATGGCGACGATGGCGGATCCGGCTTTCTGGCCGAGGCGAGAGCCATTGGTGAAGACCTGGACAGTTTGTGGGGTGCACAGTTCCCGAGCTCGATGGACAAAGTCTGTCCAGACCTCGGAGGGAACTGGCACTGGGGGGACAGAGAAGCTGATCCGACCTTGCCCGAATGCAAGGGGGTCGGCCCAGGGGGGGTGCATGTATGCTGGGACCTGTTGGACACAAGGGACATGGGCCTGCAGAGAAAGGGAGAAAGGGAGGTTAGCTCATGGCAGGTAACGGCGGCGGCCAATAGAGTGGGGGGTGCACCAGAGGCGCAGGGCATGGTTAGTCTTTAAATACTCGAAGTACGCAAAGAAAGGGGGAAGAGAGCAAAGAAAATTAGTGGAAAGGGGGGATGTGCCCTTGTAGATGCCTAGAATCCATCGGCAGGTGGTGTTTTGAACGGCCTGCAGACGGTTCACAAGGGTTTTCTGGGACCGGCCATGGTACCAGACCGGTGCGCCCCATGCAAGCACAGTGCACATGCAAGCCGAGTAGAGTTGCCAGAGGTGGAGGGCTGAAATACCGCGTTCAGTGTTCCCGAGGATGCGGAGTGTGGCGAGTGTGGAGAGGCCTTTGGAGCGCATGCACTCGACATGGGGCTTGAAGGAGAGGCCCGGATCCCACCATATCCCCAGCCAATGGAGGGGGATAGATGGTCGGACAAGTGTGTGGTCGTCAATCTTGATACCCATTGTATCCCAGCCATGGTAGCCGGTCTTGCAATGGGGGGGGGGGTGAAAGTGGAGGGCCTCGGTTTTGGCTGCCTCAATTTTGAGTCCGATTCACTCGAAGAGCCTGTTGAGATGGTGGTACACGTTGGCAAGAGTCTTGCAGTTGGCGGTGATGGAGGCGCCGATGCATACAATGAGATGGTCATCCATGTATGCCAGGAGTTTGCACCCATGCCACTGAAAGCGGCAAAGGACGAGTCCGGCAAAAATTGTGGAGAGGATGGGGGAGGCAGGGGACCCTTGTGGGGTGCCGAGGTCGGGTTTTGTGGTCAGGGGGGTCATCGTGCCATCGAACGAGATGGCAACTTTATGCCCGGTCATAAATGAGAGGCACCAGTCTGCCATGCCCATCGTCAGCAGCTGTTGGTGAAGGAGTTGGGGGTGCACTGAATTGAAGAAACCCTGAATGTCTACTGCTAGGACAGAGCAGACCTGGTTCATCGAATGGGCACCCTCTGCGAGCTGTAAAAGGTGTTGGGTGGCATCGTAGACGGAATGTCCTTGATGCCCCCCATACTGGTTCGGTGGCAGCCAATTCTTGGTGTTAGTGAGGAATTGGAGCTGGTTAGCTATCATTTTCTCCAGGAGCTTGCCAAGAGTCTCCTCGAGGGTGATGGGTCAGTAAGAGCGGGGAGAGAACAGGTCCTTCTTGTTCAGCTTCCGGAGCATGACGACTTTTGCTGCCTGCCAACACTCAGGGTGGTGCCCTGTGCATAGGCAGTTGTTGAAAAGTGTCAGGATTTCGTCTGGGAACGCAGCTATCACCCATTTTAGGGGGCGATAGCCGATGCCCAACAGCCCCGGGGCCGATAAGTTGGAGGTATCGGTAAGCACATCTGTCAGCTCCAAAAGGAGGAGAGGCAGTGCGTCTGGGGATGGGGGAGGCGGGGGCTCTAGGCCCGCATCTGGGAGAGGGGGCAGTTCTTGGAAGTACATTGAGTGGAAGAGCTCACCTTTCTCTTCATCCGACTGGGTGAAGGTGCTGTCCGCGTGTTTCAGCGAGGGGACCTGGGAGGGGTGGGTGCCAAGGCCACGTTTGGCCCAGGACCAGATGTTGGAGGGGTTAGCCTCCACCGCCTGATCTGAGTAGTAGGTTCGCTTTGCTGTCCTTACTCTGCGCTTAAAAGCTTGGTGCACAGCAGCTCGCAGTCGGTTGGTGGGGGCAGCATTGATTGCCTTGAGGAGGTTGCCACAGGAAGGCATCCACCATGGGACCTTGGTCTTCGATGGTTGGGCGAGGGTGGTGAAAGGCTGTAGAGCAGCCTCCATGGCGTTGACCACAGTGGCTGCCTTGGTATCCAAGAGGGAGGTGGTGGAGGTTGGGAGTTTGAAGGCCTCAACCGGTGCTGGAAAGGCAATCTCTGTCCACTCCTCATAGTCGTCGTTGGTTAGGTGACAGGTTCTGGGGAGGGGGGGAGGGAGGTGAGTAGATACCGCCCATGATAGCTGGGCGTGGTCAGAGAGGGGGGTCTGCACTGTTAAGATCAAAGGATCGGGGAGCCGTCCGGGTTACAGATGCGTCGTAGGCGGAGTCGGTTGGTAGAGACGATGAGGTGAGCGACGAAGATAGTGACGACGATGTACTTGGAGAGGCGCATACAATAAGCGTGTCGGTACTGGGCCGGGTTATGACGGAGAGCACGCTGAACTTGAGGGTGAGCAAATGAGCTTGTAAGAACAAAGAGCATAAGCTTAAGGCTACATGCTCGACGAGGTACAGCTTATATAGACCTATGGAATATGGGGGAATGAGATGGAACGTGTTAGGGGGTGAGTTAGTAGAACATGGGGGAAGTGCATGGAAGGGATGACTGAGCATGGTACATGATCAGTAAGTGCAACAGGGTCATGGAACGTACTAGAGGCCTATGGGGTTAGGAGTCGGTGGAGAGAGTGTAAGGAAAAATGTAACACTGCCTCTCCGTTAGCCTCAACAAATCACCGAATTTGTTAATTTTTACAAGAGAAAAAGAGGAAGGGAGGATAGAACGAGTTGGGCGGAAAAAAAAAATGAGCTTAAGGGCTTGGAGGAAAAGATAGCAAGCGCAGAAGGGAAGGAGGAGAAGAAATTAAACAGCTGTAGAATAAGACGGCATGGGGTGTCCTATCTCCGTGCAGGTCGATGAGTGTAATACACGGGGACATGGGGGGGCGTATTGATAAATCGCAAACCCAGCGCCATACTTAGCTCGAACCCATATAAACTAAAAAATGAGAAGGGTTGAGGAATGGGTTATAGACACCCGTCTACATGCAATCTGTGAGTCATAGTATCCCAATAGGGTCAAATAAAGACCAATAATGCCGGGTAGTTGGGGCGGTGGGTAAAAGAGAATAGAATTACACACTACTGAGTCAAGCCTGGGTGTTTAGAGGAGAGGAAAAAAGAAACGTGCGGGTGTGAAGAGAAAAATGGGCGCGGTGGACTAGAAAAAGTGAAATGCGCACTATTTGGGCCTTTTAAGGTCATGCCCGGGAGTAGGTAGTTTAGGGTCATTTCGGACCGGTTCGCCCCCTAGTTCGATCGGTCCTGAGCCTCCGGGTCGTTTTCGTCCTGGTCCATTTCTTCGATTTCCTGGACGAACGCAGGTCCTCCGAAGTCGGTGCAAAGGCGGATTGCGGCGGTGGAGGGTCGGGGTCGCCATACTGGTTGGTGGTCATCGTCGACATAGACGCTCCATCGGACGCCATCGGGTCCCCAGTGAGAGTTGGTGAGGGGGAGTTGTCGGGTCGTGGTGGGGACCGTTTGGGTGTAGGCAGGGAGGGAGGTGCCCGTTGACGACGGAGATGCCACTGGGGATGTGGGGGACTCTTGAGTGGGGACCGGGACCGGAGGAGCTCGGGATGGGTGGCGCGGGCAGTTGCGGTAACGGTGTCCTGGAGCGGCAACGTTGCAACCCGGACAAATATTCTCGGCGCAGTCGAGGGTGTTGTGGTTGCGCGAGTTGCACTCATTGCAGTGACGCGCAGCGGGTGGGTGTCGACGGCGGGCGAAGGAGGGTCTGGGGCGGTGTTCGACTGTGATGACGGTGAGGTTGGGCTCGCCTGCAGGGTTGACAGTGGCGGGGTCGAACGTGGTTGGGGAGTGGGTTGGGGATGAGGGGGCGGTGGCGACGGGCGGGGTCCGGGCGTTGCGGACAACGGGGACTAGATGAGCGTGTGGGTGAAGATGCATGATAGCAGTATGGACGTCTTCAAGAATGAGCGTTCGGTAAGCTGCATCTCGAAAGAGTGTCAGTTCGGTCTGGACCCGGTTGAGCTGCTCATCTAGTTCGGATGCCCATTCCTGCATACGCTAAATGGCCGTCTGAAGGTTTTCCGCGAAGAGGAGGTTGTTTCGGCTGGTGTTCACCAGGTTGAGATGAGGGTGTTGTCGGAGAGCCCTGTCAACCTCAGTGTGGAGGGCGGCCTGGGGGAGGATATGCTGGAGAAGGGTGCGGGGGGAGAGAGTCGTTCTTGACCACGTTCCTTGGGGGTTCGCCCAGGTAGAGCGGGTAGTGGAAGCCGGGATCGGGGTCGGGGGTGGGGTAGAGGGGCGGCGGTGTCGGCGGGCGCGTGGGGCCAAGCGTGGGGTGCGGTTGTTGGACATTTGCGAGTCGGGAGTGGTGGAGGCCATGGGCGGTATGTCGGTGTGACTGTCGAAGGTGGGTTCGGGGGTTGACGTAACCATAGTTGAGACGGTTGGTGGTGGTGTTGACAGTAGAGCGGCGGGTAGGGAAGAAGCAGTAGATAACGGAAACAAGAATAAAAAGTCCTCCAGGTATGACGATAGTGAGATACCAGAGGTGGTGGTTGGTGTTGATGTAGATGGTTGGTCGGGTGGCGAGGTTTGCGTTTGGGCGTGTTGGTGGGATGGGCATTCGGGTGGAGGAGTTGTCATAGGAGTGGGTTGCTGGGTGTATCTACAAGTTTCTTGTCTTTTTATACGTTTTGAGGATTTTCGCGGCATGTGATAGTTCGGTTTCGGGTAGCCATTGGTTTTCGGAAGATGGATAGCCGGTCCATTTGACTAGGAATCGGCGTCAGTTCCCGTTCCCCTTGTGGGAGACTATGGCTTCCACCTCGAATTCTTGGTGACCTTCGATTTGGTCGGGAGGTGGTTGAGTGAATGGTGGTCCATGGATGTCGGTTTCTGTGTAAGCGGATAGAAGGGAGGCGTGGAATACGGGGTGTATTTTCCATGCCGGTGGGAGTTTGAGGCGGTAGTTAAGGGGTGATAGTACCTGGGTGATGGAAAAAGGGCCTTCTCGTTTAGGGGCCAATTTACACACTCTATTGGGGAAGTGGAGGTTTGTGGCTTCTGGCCAAACTTTATCTCTGAGTTTGAATGGTCGGAATCCACGGGCTCCGTGTCGTGCCATATGGGTATGAGCTAGATCATGTGCAGCAAGGGCTTCTTTTCGTATTGAGGATAATAGTCTCATGCGAAGAGCAAGGGAAGGGATATCAGTGTTTTCTATCACCGGTGGTATCGGAATTGGGTTATATCCGAGGATGATGTTGAATGGCGAAGTTTTGGTGACTGAATGGGTCTGGATGTTGTGTGAGAATTCGAGGTCGGCGAGTGAGTCAGCCCATGAGTGTGGCGATGTTTCACAGTAGATACGGAGATAGGCTTCTACTTCCTGGTTTGTGCGTTCGGTTTGGCCATCCATTTGAGGGTGATAAGCGGTGGATAGTTTTGATTTGATGCCTAGGCGTGTGCAGAGGGTCTGGAAGACTTGTGAGGCGAATTGGGGTCCTCGGTCAGAGATGATGCGTTTGGGTAGGCCGAAACGTTTGTAGACGTGATCGTGGTAAAGTTTAGCCATGCCAAGCGCATCCAGGGTTTTTGTGCATGGGATGAGGACTATCCCCTTAGAGGAGTCGTGATCGACGACTACCATGATGGAGTCGTAGTGATTTGACAGGGGTAGATCAGTTATGAAGTCCATTGAGACCGACTGGAATGGTAACATGGTGGGGTCTGCGGGTATCGGTAGTAGTGGTGGTTTAGTTGGATGCGTGTTTATTTTCATTTGTTGACAAAGAGCGCATCCTCCAATGTAGTTTTTTATGAATACTGTAAGGCCTGGCCACCAGTAGTGTTGGCGAACGAGTTGTGCTGTTTTGAAAAGTCCGGGGTGGCCGAAGGATGGGAGGTCGTGGAACATTTGAAGGATTTCGCGTTTAATGTCGACTTTGTCAGGTACGTAGACGCGTTTTTGGTAGCGGAGGAGTCCGGCGTCGGTAGTCCAGTCATCGAGGGAAAAACGGAATGGGGATGGGATGTTTAGCTGTTTAGCGTTTCGAATAGTGACGGCGAAGTTGTTGGTTTCCTGGGCAGTTTGTATGCTTGAGTAAAGATTGACGTTGATTTTCCCAATGAATAGTGTTTCGGGTAGCATTGTTCGTTCTTCTGCGGGTTCTTCGCCATGATCGGCGCGTCGTGATAGTGTGTCTGCTCCCGGGATGGATGTTCCGGGTCGGTGTGTGATGGAGTAATCAAACTGGGATAGGTAGAGGTTCCATCGTGATTGTCACGGGGAGAGGCGTCGGTCTGAGCGGAAATACGAAAGGTTCTTGTGGTCACACCAAATGATAGTGGTGTGAGGATTTCCAAGGAGATAGTGTCGCCATGCTTCGAGGCCTCGTATGATCCCAAGGAGTTCTCGGTCGTAGACTTCGTAGCGTTGTTGGGCAGGACCGAGTGTTTGGGAGATGAATCCACATGGTTGGAGGTCGCTGTTGGAGTTTGTTTGGTAGAGGACTGCACCTGTGGCAACTTTAGAGGCGTCTGTTTCGAGGATGAATGGTTTGGATGGATCCGGAATGAGTAACGCTGGTTTGTCTAGAAATAGGGTTTTGAGTTTGAGGAAAGCGCTATCCCGTTCGGTCGTCCATGTCCATGGTTCGTTAGTACGCGTTAGTTCGTTGAGTGGGTAGACGGTTTGTGAAAAGTTTGGAATGAAACGTCGATAATAGTTGCAAAATCCCATGAAGCTGCAGAGTTGTTTGACGGTTTTGGGTGTAGGCCATTCCGATATGCCAGTGAGCTTGATGGGGTCCATGTTGATGTTGTTGGGGGTGATAATCATACCTAAAAACTCGGCTTCTTGGACAGCGAATATGCATTTCTCGGGTTTACAATAGAGGTCGTTTTTGTCGCAAATGGCAAGGACTCATTCGGTTTTCCTGTGGAGTTCTTCGAGGGTGCTGGCGAAGATAAAAATGTCATCCATGTAAATTAATACTTTGTCTTCGAGGATGACAACGCGAAAGGTGTCGTCCATAAAGGCTTGGAAGGTTGCGGGGGAGTTGCAGAGTCCGAAAAACATGACGGTTGGTTCAAATAGTCCTCGTGGGGTTTTGAATGCAGCTTTCCATTGGTCACCGTTTTTTATGCGAATGTTGTTGTATCCAGATCGAAGGTCGAGTTTAGTGAAGTATTTTGCTCCTTTGAGCTTGTCCATGAGTTCGCTGATTAACGGTAGTGGGTAGGCGTTTTTGACTGTTCCCTTGTTAAGTGCGCGATAATCCTGGCAGGCACATAGTTCATTGTCTTTTTTGCCGACAAAGAAGAATGGTGACGCCATAGGAGATTTGGATGGACAGATGTACCCTTTTCGGAGATTATCTTCGAGGAATTGGTTGAGGGCTAGTTGTTCTTTTGGTGACAGCGGGTAAAGTTTGCAGTCTCTCGGAATGAAGTCTGGTTTGAGGTCGATAGCGTGGTCGTAAGGTCGGGAGATGGGAAAGCGTTCTGCAGCTTTCTTTTGAAAGATGTGGAGGTATTTGTGATATTGCGGTGGAATGGTGGTTTTGAGTGGTTGGGTGGGTTTGATGTGTTCCCTTGCTAGTGTAGTGGCTGTGGTGATCTTATTAATTGATATGGTGCCGGCGGTCCAATCAATAGCGGGATTATGACGTTTGAGCCAAGGAAGGCCTAAGATTACGTCTTCCTTGCCGAGGGAAGTTACTAGGAAGGTGGTAGTGATGGATCGTCTGCCGATCTTGATTAACCTCCAGGTGAATCGGGTAATTGTACCGTGTTGATTGGGTGTGCCGTCAACGTTTCGGACGTGAATGGGGTGGGCTAGTTTTTTTGTGGGAATGTGATGTTTGATGATAAACTTTGCGTCGATGAATTTTCCTTCAGCTCCGGAGTCTATGAGTGCATTGGTAGAGACGTTTTGATCGTGTATAGTCATTGTAATAGGGATCTTCATTGTGGGCAAGGAAGAGTCGGAAAGTACAATGGGAGATACATGTATAGGAAGACTCAGTGTCTGTCTGATCTTCCGTTTTAAAAATCCTGTTTGTCCATGGTATTAAACAATTCTTCCTTCTCTTCGTCTTTTAGTGAATTGATAAGTTGGCGGATCTGGAGGGCTACGTCGTTGGGTGTAGGTGGTTTGTTTTCAGGTGTCTGGACAGGTGATTCGGTTTCTGTGGTTTGTTCTGTGGTTTGAATTGTCCTAGTGTTGCAGGTCGGGAATTTGGTGCAGTCGTGGGAATTGTGTCCTTTTTCTCGGCATGCGAGGCAACGTCCTTCCTTGAAACATTTGTCGCGTTCTTCGGGGGTAAGGCGTGGTGGTCGGTTAGTGTTGGACGTAGTAGCGGTGTTGTAGCTGTTGGTATGGGGGTTGTTTGAGAATTTCCGGAAGCGATTGTTTTGCTGATTGGGCGGTGGTGGTCCTTGAATTGCTCGGAGGCGTCGGTAGATATTGTCACTATGGGAGACTGCTTGGTACCAGGCGTCAATTGTGGTGGGCATGGTGTCGCGATTGTAGATGGATTTCAGGAGGGCGGGTGTAAGCCCTGCTTGGTAGAGTGCTATGAGGGCCTCAGGACTGGTGATGCCTGATCGTGTGGCCAAGGATTGGAACTGGTTATTGAAGTCGTCGGCTGTGCCAGTTTGTTTGAGTCTAATCAGGGCTTGTTGGGCCTCGTTGGTGTCATCGGTGGTGATGAAGGTGGTTTTGAAGTCTTTGATGAAGTCACTCCACGTACCGTATCCGACGATTGTGGTGAGTTTGTTGCCCTTGGAGTCGACGTTGTATGCTGATGCAATAGATTCGCGGTTTATGGCCCAGTCTCCGGCCGTTCGGGTTTGCATAAAGGAAAGTACGAAGTTGATTTTGAGTTCATCGGTGTCGTAGATATGTTTGTTTACGCGAAGATAAGTTTCGCAGCTAGAGAGGAATCGGCGGGCATATTCTCGAGTGCCGTCGAATTCGTTGGGTTTGGCGAGGTTGATTTCTTTAGCTACGGCAGCCATTGGTGGTGGGGGGGGTGTTTTGGTGAAGGGGAAGATGTCTTGGTAGTTTGGGACGTTCTGGTGGAAGGTTTCTCGGGCTTCAGTTTGGTTGTCAAGTTTATGCCAGCCCCACGTTTGTAGTTGTGCGTCATATAGCCACGAGGAGTATTGAAATCTGGCTGCATCGGTTGGGTGCTTGTTGTAAAAGACTTTGGCTACGTCGCTCCAGGCGGTAGCGACTGGTTGGGATGTAGGTTGGGGGATCTGTGATTGCGACAGTTTGGTGATTGTTTTGAGGGTTTGGACGGTAGTACGTCAACGAAAAAAGAAAGCTTATGCTAGTGTTAAGATCAAAGGATCGGGGAGCCGTCTGGGTTACAGATGCGTCGTAGGCGGAGTCGGTTGGTAGAGACGATGAGGTGAGCGACGAAGATAGTGACGACGATGTACTTGGAGAGGCGCATACAATAAGCGTGTCGGTACTGGGCCGGGTTATGATGGAGAGCACGCTGAACTTGAGGGTGAGCAAATGAGCTTGTAAGAACAAAGAGCATAAGCTTAAGGCTACATGCTCGACGAGGTACAGCTTATATAGACCTATGGAATATGGGGGAATGAGATGGAACGTGTTAGGGGGTGAGTTAGTAGAACATGGGGGAAGCGCATGGAAGGGATGACTGAGCATGGTACATGATCAGTAAGTGCAACAGGGTCATGGAATGTACTAGAGGCCTATGGGGTTAGGAGTCGGTGGAGAGAGTGTAAGGAAAAATGTAACATGCACAGAGCTAAGACTCCCCTCAATGTCGTACAGTGGCCAAGGTCGCCCCCTGCCTCCACCGAAACTATCCCAACACCGCTCTTTGGCATCGTCCGCCGCCCAACAGGCCATGTCGTCATTGCCAATGGCGCCCCTCTCTGGTCCATGCCTGGCATCCACACCACTGTCCCCCCCACCAGCCAACTTTATTTTATTTTATTTTATTTTATTATTCCTGCAGAATTATCTAATACATGTGCCCCCCCGAAGGGAGGGCCAAGACTAAACAACTACGGAGGCGCCCATCACTGCACATCATACAGAACTGGGCAGGGTGCGTGCCCCCGAGGGGGCCTAGTGAGAAAATGCACCCTATTAAAGAAAGGGGAAGGTGAGGAGGAAAGGGAGGGATACATATCGCGACCATTGCCCATAACTAATCAAAGAGAGGAACTGAGGGATGCTTAGAATTGGAGAAAGGGGGGACTGTGGAACACCATGTGGGAAATCAGTAAAGACTCTGAAAGACGGTCACAAATCAGAGGGAAGGGGAGGAGCATTACCTGCAAGCTCCAAGAGAGCCAGGTCCGTGTCCTGTGTCCTAGGTCCGAGGTATCGACGCATGTAGTCCCAAAGGACATTGAGGTTGAAGTCCTCGCTGGAGGTGGGCAGGCTGTCCAGATCCATGGTGGCAAAAGCCAGCCAGATGGACCCCACAGTGCGGTCTGAAATGTGGTTGAGGTGTCCTGTCATGCGCAGCCAGCGCCGAAGGACAGGGAGGAGGGTTTTGTCTGCCCACTCACTGTGGTGGGCAGGGGGGGTGATTAGCTGGCCAGACTCATGGAATCCACGCCTGGAATGCGTCACAGCCACCCAGGATGTGGGCGGTGGACTGGACAGGCCATGGGGGGTGGTTGTGCCATTGGCAGTAGGGGATGAGGCCGTGTATGCGCCGGTAGGCTGAGTCAAGGCTCAGCCAGTATCCCCCATAGAGACCGGCACGACAGAGGACCTGGGCTACAGCTGCCAGCTCACAGTGGGGGTGGTCCACGAAAAGTGTGAGAAGCTTACGGGGTGTGCAGGTGGGGGGTCCGGTCACTGCGAGGTATTTGTCTGCTGTCGACACGAGGGGGCGGGCCAGATGGTGGGTCCAGCATGCACGTGCGACAAGGGTGGACTGCTCCTTGAGTGCGGAGATGGAGGGGGCAAGTGTAGACAGTGGCAAATCTGTTGCTGCTTTAGCCTCGGCGTCAGCCCATTCGTTGCCTGGAATGCCTGAGTGTCCTGGGCACCATGCGAAGTGGACAGTGAGGTCGGGGAATGAGTCGAGTAGTGTTTGCACACCTGCCTTCCAGGTGGGGAGGAGTTGGGCCCCTGAGGCGGAGGGCCAAGTCTGGAAGAGGTTGATCACTGTGAGGGAATCGGACATGAAGTGTATGTCTGTGACTTCCATCAGGTGATCCCGAAGGTGGGTGGCAGCCCAGCCCGGAGCACCTGCGAGTGAAAAGATCTCGGCGTCCGTGGCAGTAGCAACTGTGGGGGAGGCAAGGCGGCGGAATCCGAGTTTACGGGTGCCGCGCATAGTGCAGATGGTGGAGCCAGAGTTGTTGCCGATGCGTGATCTGTCAGTGAAGACCTGGAGCGAGGAGAGGGTGCACCGTTCCTGAGCTCGAATGACAAAGGCATGTCGGACCTCAGAGGGAACAGGAATGGGGGGGACTTCGAATTTGATCCGACCTTGTCCAAAAACAAGGGGATCCGTCCAGGGAGGGTGCGTATATGCAGGGACTTGCTGGACATGAGGGACATGGACCTGCATCCTTCTTGACCTCTAACCACCACCATCGACTTTTGCAGCAGTAGCTCAAACTCCCTCAGATGTTGTCTAGTGGTTCAGACCGCCCACCCCATCCAAACCCAAGCAATTTCTCATCGTTCAAGGCATCCTTCACATCACAAGTCGCATCGTCAAAGCCGGCGGCCCCCCCACCACTGCAATGCCAGGCATCCTCACCACTGCCCCCACCCTGTCAATTCGCGCACCTCACCGAGGAGCCAGAACTTGGCCCCACTTTCCAGATGTCCTCCCCAGACCCCCTTCAAGGCGCCCCTTCATCCCCTGTCATACAGGGTCAAATGGGCGAAGACACAACCATGGAGGTGGGCAGCCCCCACACCCCACTTGCACAGACCGGCAAGAGGTCTGCTGACACCATCACCCCCCTCGTGTGCCCCCCGCGCATCTCCACTGCTCAGCAGATCCTGTTCGAATCCGTCCAGGAATGTGAGGACCTCTTCAAGTGAGCAAACACTTTTTTTTTTTTTTTTTTTTGTT
>JAKOPK010000302.1:21112-33622 GCA_024195185.1 Coniferiporia weirii
CCCCCCCCCCCCCCCCCCCCCCAGGACTGTGGGGCCCTCTTCCAGTGCCCCCCCCCTTTTTTTTTTTTTTTTTTGTTATTCCTGCAGAATTATCTAATACACCTGCCCCCCCAAAGGGGGGGCTATGACTAAACAACTACAGAGGCGCCCGTCATCGCACATCACATGAAACTGGGCAGGGCACATCCCCCTGGGGGGGGGCTAGTGTGAAATGCACCCTATTAAGGGAGAGAGGGGGAAGAGAAATGGGAGGTTTACATATGTCAACGCCATGCCCTAACTACTAAAAGAAAGGAAAACTCTGGAGTTAAATAAGAAAAGGGAAGGGGGAGGCGCAGGTGCCATGTGGGAAACCCAGGGGGAATTCAAAAGGCGCTCACAAATCAGAGGGAAAGGGAGGAACATTACCAGATAGTTCCAAGATGGCCAGTTCCATGTCCTGTGTCTGGGGTCCAAGGTATCGACGCATGTAGTCCCGTAGGGTACCCATGTCGAGTCCGTCAGTAGTTGGTAGGCCGTCCAGAGCCATGGCAGCGAATGCCAAATGAATGGCCCCCACGGTACGGTCCGAGATGTGGTTGAGGTGTCCCGTCAGATGCAGCCAGCATTGTAGGACCAGGATAAGGTCTTCGTCTGCCCATTCAGAGTGGTGGACAGGAGGGGGTTGCCGTCTTGGCCAAATGCAGGGAATCCAGTGCGCAAACGACTTGCAGCCACCCAAGATATGCGCTGTGGATTGCATTGGCCAGGGGGGGTGGTTGTGCCACCTGCAGTATGAAATCAGGCCATGCGTGTGGCGGTAGGCTGAGTCGAAGCTCAGCCAGTAACCCCCGTAGGGACCGGCATGGCAGAGAACCTGAGCAACTGCGGATAGCTCACATCAGGGGTGGTTGACCAGGAGGGTGAGGATCTTCCTGGGCGTCCGGGTGGGGGGGCCTGTGACCGCTAAGTATTTGTTGGTGGTGGAGGCGAGGGGGCGGGCGAGTTGGAGGGACCAGCGCTCACGTGCTGTGAGTGTCGCCTGTTCCTTCAGTGTGGAGATAGAGGGGGGTAGGTTGGAAGGGGGCAGGCGTGTGGCTGCCTTGGCTTCTGAATCAGCCCATTCGTTACCGGCAATGTCCTCGTGACTGGGGGACCATGCAAAGTGCACGTGAAGCTGTGGGAAAGAGTCCAGGAGGGTCTGGACGCCCGACTTCCAAAGGGGGAGGAGGTTAGCCCCCAAGGTGGAGGGCCAGCATCGGTAGAGGTTGAGCGCAGTGAGCAAGTCCAACATGAAGACTATGTCAGTAACATTCGCCAGTGCGTTGTGGAGGTGGCGTGCGGCCCAGCCAGGGGCGATGCCAAGTGAGAATTGCTCGGCATCAGTGGCAGTAGTGCAGAGTGGGGAGGTCAGCCGGTGGGAGGCAAGCCGGTTAGGCCCACTCATGGCAACGATGGCGGATCCGGCTTTCTGACCTAGGTGAGAGCCATCGGTGAAGACCTGGACAGTAAGGGGTGTGCATAGTTCCTGAGCTTGACAGACAAAGTCCGTCCAGACCTTGGAGGGAACTGGCACTGGGGGGACAGAGAAGCTGATCCGACCTTGCCTGAAGGCAAGCAGGTCGACCCAGGGGGGGTGCGTGTACGCTGGGACCTGTTGGACACAAGGGACACAGGCCTGCAGAGAAAGGGAAAAAGGGATGTTAGCACATGGCAAATAACATCGGCGGCCGATTGAGTGGGGGGTGCACCAAAGGCGCAGGGCATGGTTAGTTTTTAAATATTCAAAATAAGCAAAAAAGGGGGGGAGGGAGCATAGAAAATTTGTAGAATAGGGAGACACGCCCTTATAGATGCCTAGAATCCATTGACATGCCGTGTTTTGAACAGCCTGTAGACAGTTCACCAGTGTTTTCTGGGACCGGCCATGGAACCAGACAGGCGCGCCCCATGCAAGCACAGTGCGCACACACGCCGAGTATAGTTGCCGGAGGTGGAGGGCCGAGATGCCGTGTTTGGTGTTGCCGAGGATGTGGAGGGCGGCGAGGGTGGAGAGGCCTTTGGAGCACATACGCTCAATGTGGTGTTTGAAGGAGAGACCCGGGTCCCACCAGATCCCCAGCCAACGGAGGGGGATGGAGGGGCAGATCAGGGTGTTGGTGTCAATTTGAATCCCCATCGTGTCCCAGCCATGGTAGCCGAGCTTGCGACGGGGTGGGTGGAAGTGGAGGGCCTCGATCTTGGCAGCTTCAATGTTGAGGCCGATCTGGCTGAAGAGGCCATTGAGATGGCGGTATGTGTCCACAAGGGTTTTGCAATTGGCAGTGATGGAGGTGCCAATGCATACGATGAGATGGTCATCGACGTAGGCCAGAAGCTTGCACCCTCGCCACTGGAAGCGGCGAAGGACGAGTCTGGCGAAGATCATCGATAGGCTAGGGGAGGCGGGGGAACCCTGTGGGGTACTGAGGTCGGGTTTCAGGGTCAGAGGGGTCGTCGTGCCATTGAAGCTGATGGCCACTTTACACCCTGTCATAAACAAGAGGCACCAGTCCGCCATCCTTCTTGTCCTCTAACCACCACCATCGACTTTTGCAGTGGTAGCTCAAACTCCCTCAGATGTCGTCCAGTGGTTCAGGTCACCCACCCCGTCCCAACCCCTCAAACTTCTCATCGTTCAAGGCCTCATATGCGTCCCTTGACACGGCCTCGAAGCTGCTGGCGCCCCCACCCCTGCAACGCCCGGCGTCCTCACCGCCATCCTCCCCCCGTTTCTCGCCCGCCCCCCATCAGGGGCCAGAGCTAGGACCCGCCTTCCAGATGTCGTCCCCGGACCCCCTTCAAGGTGCCCCCTCCTCCCCTGTCGTAGAGGGTGGATCGGGTGAAGACTTGGCCATGGAGCTCGGCAGCCCCCACACCCCCCAAGCACAGACCAGCATCCGCCAACACCCTCACCCCCCTCGTCCGCCCTGCCCGAGTCACAGAGTCCCAATGGATTCTGTACGAGTTGGTCGCAAGGTTTGAGGACCTTCACCGTCGGGTCACCACCGGTCCCTCCGACGTCACCCCTGCCGAAACGGCGTTTGAACTGGCCCGATTTGTTGGCAGGACGCTCTCGCACTGCCATGTTATCCTCACCCAGCTCAACCGGGCACAGGCAGGAGGAACCCACCCCCAGAATGTGGAACTATGAAACATAGTTACACAATACGGTATCGCCTCGACAGGCTACAACGTTGAGTTGCCTGCCCCATTCTCCACTGGCACTCATGGCCCCCCACCCCAGGCGGCCCGCCCCCCTCCCCCCTCCGACGAAATGAGAGAACTGAAGTCAGCCATGCTGAAACTCACCTTGGATGTTGGAGCCATTTCCTGCCAGGTTGCCTCCCTGGCCACTAGACCCCCTCCACGCCCTCAACAGGCTGCGAGGACACCAGCTCCCACCAACATGGGAGGCACTCAGACCACCCTTGTGGCATCGGCCCCAACAGCCGGTGCCCCCATCTCATATGCCCAGGCTGCGGCCCAACCTGTGGCCCCCACTAACCCCCCACAGACAGCCGCAGTGGCTCCTGCCGAGAAGAAGAAGAAGTCTAAGCATCAATTGCCTCCCCCCCCAAGATGTATGCTAAGGACCCAACCCTGGTCCTCAGTACTGGTCTTCATGTCCCTCATGCCGATTCCCGCCTCTCTGGGTCCATCCTGACCCAGCGGGCCTGGGAATTCTTCGACGCCCTCCCCACCGTGGACTGCGTCATGGTGCTCTCCTCGGCGTTCAACGTCAAGGGCAACATTGTATCCGTCTTCGCCCACCGCCCCCCCAACACAACCCCAACAACGGAGACGATCATTGATCGTCACCAGGTTGCATTCGCGTGCCACATGTGCGATAGGTGCCTCGTCACCAATGCCATCCTCCTGGACGACTTCATCCTCTCCCCGTCCCACGTCCACCAGCGCTCGGCCCTGCGCATCTCCATGGTGCCTACTACCGACATGTTTGGTTCAGGAGGCAAGATCTTCACCCTGTCACAACTTTTGTCAGAAGTGAAGCACAACCCTGCGCTTTGCAATCTCGACTTTGTCATCCCCCCCCATTTCGCAACACCAGCTGAGAATGTCATAAACCTCAAACAGTGCCCGGTCTCCTTCTCCTTTGCCGACCCCGACGGCCAAGTGCGCGTGTGCCTCCTCAAGAGGCCCCGTGTCTGGCTCTTTGGCACCTCTCTCCGGCTCTCGGTCCCACCCATTCACCCCAGCCTCACCCAGTGTGAGCACTGCCAAGCACTCAGCCACAGCACCAAGGGCTGCAAGGCCCCAGCGATGTGCACCGAATGCACCGGCAATCACCATACCATTAACCATCGCAAATCCTGCACCGACTGCGCCACAGAAGCCAACGAGTCGGACCTTTGCCCCCACCCCCGCCACTGCCATAATTGCAGTGGAGACCACCCCACCACTTTCCCAGCTTGCCCCAAGAAGCGCCGCTTCTGCGGCATCCTCGCCAGGCAGGAACAAGACTTCCCCATCCTCCCTGAAGAAGAAGAACTTGAATGAGTGCACAACTTCACGTACTCCAGTGGAATGCTGCCCACTCACTCGCAGTGATACAATCCCTTTTTCCTTCTCTTTCTTCGGCTCCCTCTCCCCCGCATCTGCTCTTGATCCAAGAACTGCCATGGTATCAAATTGGACTGCAACCATCTCTTACTGACCCAGCTGGACTGCCTATATATGGAGTTCCCTCCATCTCTGGATATGTCACTGTTCTCCCTCCCAACATGCACCCTTGCGTGGTAACTTATGTCTCCTGGAACCTCCCCCCCGCCTCATGGTCTGTCATCAGCCCTGCCACCAGTGGAACCGACATACTGATGGTGGAGGTATGTTCCCAAGTCATGGTCCGGATTTGCAACTTCTATGGTATGCATCATCCGGATTGCAATGCCCCATCCCCCCAGTACCCAGGTGAGTCCTTTATCTTCTCACTCCCCCCGGCGCTGGCCACCTCCTTATTGGTGTGTGGCGACTTCAACTGTCGCCATCACTCCTGGTCCGATCTTGCCACATCGCAGCAGGAATCGTTGGGGGCCCAACCCCTCAATGATTTCTTCCATGAAAACGGTCTCGAACCTGCCCATGCGCTGGACTCCGACTCCTGTCCAAAAGACGGGCCCCGTCGGTGCCCACTAGACATGGTGTGGGCCCCTCCACACATCGCGCCAGAGTCTATACTTGACTCCTTCACTTCGGCGCGATCCACCCTATCTGACCATGCCCAGCTCACATGGGCGGTCACCACTAACCTTCCCCCGCCACTCTCCCGGGTTCGCCGTCTCACCAATGACGACTATGGGGAGTGGATGGAGCTTGCCTTTCCAGCCCTAGTCGAGGCCTTCAAACTCCCGACTACAGATCCCCTCCTCTTGGACGTGAAAGCGGCCGCTGTGGTTCAGGCCATGGAGGCTGCCCTACAACCGTTTACCACCCTCGCCCGTCTGTCGAAGACCGAGGTCCCGTGGTGGACGCCCTCCTGTGGCAACCTCCTCAAGGCAATCGATGCAGCACCCACCAACCGACTGCGAGCCGCCGCACGCCAAGCTTTTAAGCAAGGGGTCCGGGCGGCAAAGCGAAACTACTACTCAGATCAGGCGTTGGAGGCCACGCCCTCCAACATCTGGTCCTGGGCCAAACGCGGCCTAGGCACCCACCCCACACAAGTCCCCTCGCTCAAATGCGCAGATGGAACCTTTACCCAGTCGGACAAGGAGAAAGGTGAGCTATTTCGCGAAACCTATTTCCAAGCACCTCCCCCCCTCCCGGATGCAGGCCTAGGCCCCCTACCCCCCCCCCCACCCAGGGCGCTCCCCCCCTCCTCCTTGCGGAGTTGACAGATGCGCTCACCGATACCTCCAACTTGTCGGCCCCAGGGCTGTTGGGCATCGGCTACTGCCCACTAAAATGGGTGATCGCTGCATTTCCTGATGAGATCCTGGCACTTTTCAATGACTGCCTGCGCATGGGGCACCACCCCAAGTGCTGGCAGGTGGCAAAAGTTGTCATGCTCTGGAAGCCGAACAAGAAGGACCCATTCTTGCCTCGCTCTTACTGCCCCATTACACTCGAGGAGACTCTGGGCAAGCTCCTTGAGAAAATGATTGCTAACAGGCTCCAGTTCCTTGCCAACACCGAGGACTGGCTGCCGCCAAACCAGTATGGGGGGTGCCAAGGACACTCTGTCTATGACGCTGCCCAACACCTACTACAACTAGCAGAGGGTGCCCATTTGACGAACCAGGTCTGCTCTATCCTTGCGGTAGACATTCAGGGCTTCTTCGATTTGGTGCACCCTCAACTCCTTCACCAACAGTTGCTGATGATGGGCTGTCTGCCTAACATGGCGGACTGGTGCCTCTCATTCATGACGGGGTGTAAAGTCACTATCTCCTTCGATGGCACGACGACCCCTCTGACCCCGAAACCCGACCTCGGCACCCCCCAGGGTTCCCCCGCCTCCCCCATCTTATTGACAATCTTCGCCGGCCTTGTCTTATGCCGCTTCCAGTGGTGTGGATGTAAACTCCTGGCCTATGTTGATGACCACCTCATCGTATGCGTCAGCGCCTCAGTCACCGCTAACTGCAAAACGCTCGTGGACGCATACCGACACCTCAACAGCATCTTCAACTGGATTGGACTCAACATTGAGGCTGCCAAAACCGAGGCTCTCCACTTTCACCCACCCCATCGCAAACTCGGCTATCACAGCTGGGACACGATGGGAATCCAAATCGACCCGAATACACTGATCCGCCCTTCCATCCCTCTCTGTTGGCTGGGGATTTGGTGGGACCCAGGCCTCTCCTTCAAACCTCACATGGAGCGCATGCGCTCCAAAGGTCTCTCTACACTCGCCACTTTACGCATCCTCGGCAACACCGAGCGCGGTATCCCGGCCCTCCACCTCCAGCAATTATACTCGGCATGCGTGTGCACTGTGCTCGCATGGGGCACACCTGTCTGGTACCATGGCCGATCCCAGAAAACCCTCATGAACCGTCTACAGGCAGTACAAAACACCACTTGCTGATGGATTCTTGGCATCTACAAGGGCGTGTCTCCTTTTTCAACTAATTTCTTATGTTCCCTCCCCCCTTTCTTTGCATATTTTGAATATTTAAAGACTAACCATGCCCTGCGCCTCTGGCGCACCCCCCACTCCATCAGCCGCCGCCGTTACTTGCCGCGCGCTAACATCCCCTTCTCCCTTTCTCTGCAGGCCTGTGTCCCCCGTGTCCAACAGGTCCCAGCGTACATGCACCCCCCCTGGAACGACCCCCTTGCCTTTGGGCAAGGACGGATCAGCTTCTCCGTCCCCCCAGTGCCGGTTCCCTCCGAGGTCTGGATGGACTTTGTCCGTCAAGCTCGGGAACACTGCACACCTAACACTGTCCAGGTCTTCACCGATGGCTCACGCCTAGGCCAGAAGGCTGGATCTGCTATCATTGCAATGAGCGGGCCCCGTAGGCTCAAGTCTCACCGTCTAACCTCCCCCCTTTGCACCACCACCACCGATGCCGAACAATTCTCCCTGGGCATCGCCCCTGGCTGGGCCACATGCCATCTTCACGAGCAGCTTGAGCACGTCTCCGACATTGTCTTCATGTCCGACTCGCTCATGGCCCTCAACCTCTTCCGCCATTGGCCCTCTGCCTCAGGGGCCAACCTTCTTCCCCTATGGAAGTCAGGTGTCCAGACCCTTCTGGACTCTTTCCCACAGCTCCATGTGCACTTTGCATGGTCCCCCGGCCACAAGGACATTGCGGGTAATGAATGGGCTGATTCGGAAGCCAAGGCAGCCATGCACCTGCCCCCCTCCAATTTACCCCCCTCCATCTCTGCGCTGAAGGAGCTAGTGACCCTCACGGCCCGTGAGCGCTGGTCCCTCCAACTCACCCGGCCCCTCACCTCCACCACCGACAAATACTTGGCAATCACGGGTCCCCCCACCAGGACGCCCAGGAAGCTACTCACACTCCTGGTCGACCACCCTCATTGCGAGCTATCAGCTGTAGCTCAGGTCCTCTGCCACACCAGTCCCTATGGGGGTTACTGGCTGAGCTTTGACTCAGCCTACCGACATATGCATGGCTTGATTTCCTACTGCAGGTGGCACAACCACCCCCCCTGGCCAACGCAATCCACGGCGCACATCCTGGGCGGCTGCGAGTCATTTGCGCACTGGATTCCCTGCATCTGGCCAAGACGGCGACCCCCCCCTGTCCACCATTCTGAATGGGTGGATGAAGACCTTATCCTGGTCCTGCGATGCTGGCTGTGTCTGACGGGACACCTAAACTGCATCTCAGACCGTACCATGGGGGCCATTTGTTTGGCGTTCGCTGCCATGGCTCTGGATGGCTTCCCTACCACCGACAGACTCGACATGGGTACCCTAAGGGATTATGTGCGTCGATACCTCGGACTGGTCCCTCCAGCTCACCTGCCCACTCGCCTCTACCGCCGACAAATACTTGGCGGTCATGGGCCCCCCCACCTGGACGCCTAGGAAGCTCCTCACTCTCCTAGTCGACCACCCTCGCTGTGAGCTATCTGCCATAGCCCAGGTTCTCTGCTGTGCTGGTCCCTACGGGGGCTACTGGTTGAGCTTCGACTCAGCCTACCGGCACACACATGGCCTGATCTCCTACTGCAGGTGGCACAACCACCCCCCTTGGCCGACGCAATCTATGGCACACATCCTGGGCAGCTGCAAGTCGTTCGTGCAGTGGATTCCCCACGTCTGGCCTCGACGGCAACCCCCCCCGTCCACCACTCAGAGTGGGCGGACGAAAACCATATCCTGGTCCTGCAATGCTGGCTGCGTCTGACAGGCCACCTTAACCGCATCTCGGACCATACCGCGGGCAACCTCTACAAGCGCATCCTTCTTGACCTTGAACCACCATCATCTACATTGCAGCGCTCAGCTCAGACTCCCTCAATGTCGTTTAGTGGCTCTAATCGCCCCCTACGTCCTGACCCACCTCTCCCCCACTCATCGGCGTCAACCGCGGCCCAGGCTGCGGCTTCGAAGCTGGCGGTCCCCCCACCACTATGCCCGGCGTCCTCACTGCCGACCTCCTCCTGCCATACTCCGGACCCCTCCCAAGGTCTGGCTCTTGGCCCAGCCATTGTGCTGTCCTCCCCGGATCCTCTTCAAGGTGCCCCCTCCTCTCTGTATGTACAGGGAGGAGATGGCGAAGATTCCACAATGGGCAGCCCCCACACCCCTCAAGTGCAGACTGGCAAATGGTCCGCCGACGTCCTCACCCCCCTCGTGCGCCCCCAGCGCATATTGGAAACCCAACGGATCCTCCTGGAGTCCGGTAGGGAATTCGAGGCCCTATTCATGCGGATGTCAAATGGAGCACCCGACGCCACCCCCCAGCAAATGTCATACGAGATGTCACGGTACATTGGCAGGGTCCTGGCCCTTTCACAGCGCACCATGTCTGCCCTCAACCGGGCTAAAGAAGGAGGACCCAACCCCCAGAACATCAAGCTTCACAACTTGATGATCCAATACAACCTCGGCATCGAGGGACAGGACCTGTCCCTCCCTGCCCCCTTCGTCTGGACCGGCTCAGTACAACCTACTGCCCCTACCCACCCCGCCCCACCCACCGATGACATTAAGGAGTTGAAAACGGCAATGCTTAGGCTCACCTCCCAGGTCAGCAACATCTCTCGCCAGGTTTCCTCCCTGGCCGCTTGTCCCCCCTCGTGCCCCCAACAGGCCGCTAGGACTACAGCTCCCACCAATGTGGGAGGAACACCCACCACCAACATGGCACCAGCCCCCCAACCTGGCGCCCCTATCTCCTACACCCAGGCCGCGGCCCAACCTGCAGCCCCTACTAACCCCACACAGACAACAACAGGCACTCAAGCCGAAAAGAAGAAGAAGTCTAAGTGTCAGCTGCCTCCACCCCCCAAGATGTTTGCCAAGGACCCCACTCTGGTCCTCAGCCCTGGCATCCACCATTGCCATGCGGAACACCACCTCTCAGGAGCCATCCTCACCCAGAGAGCCAGGGAGTTCTTCGGCGCCCTCCCCACTGCTGACCAAGTCACAGTCTTATCCTCAGCATTCAACATCAAGGGTAACATTGTGACCGTTTTTGCCCACCGCCCAACCACCCAAATGCTGATGACCAAAACCATCATCGATCACCACAGTGTTGTGTTCGCGCGCCACATGTGTGACTGGTGCCTCATCGCCGGAACACCGGTCCCCACCAGGTTCACCCTCTCCCCATCCCGCATCTGCCAGTGTTCTGCCCTGCGCATCTCCATGGTGCCCACCACAGACCTCTTTGGATCGGAAGGTAAGATTTTTACCCCCACCCAACTATTGTCAGAAGTGAAGCACAACCTGTCGCTTTGCAACCTTGACTTCGTCATCCCCCCCCACTTCGCCACCCCTGAGGACAACATCAAGAACCTCAAGCAGTGCCCAGTCTCCTTCTCCTTTGCCGATCCTGATGGTCAAGTCTGCGTGTGGCTCCTCAAGCACCCCCATGTCTGGCTCTTCAGCACCTCCCTCCGCCTCTTGGTCCCTCCCATCCGCCCCGGCCTCACCCAGTGTGAGCGCTGCCAGGCACTCGGACATGGAACAAAGGGATGCAAAGCCCCAGCGGTATGCGCCGAGTGTGCGGGTAACCACCGCACCATTAACCATCGCAAATCCTGTGTGGACTGTGCCACCGAGGCCAACGAGTCCGACTACTGCCCCCACCCATGCCACTGCCGCAACTGTGGCGCCGACCACCCTGCCACTTTCCCCTCTTGCCCCAAGAAACGCCACTTCCACAGCATACTCACCAGACAAGAACAGGACTTCCCCATTTTTTATTTTTTTTTGTTATTCCAATGCAGAATTATCTAATACATCTGCCCCCCCAAAGGGGGGGCCATGACTAAACAACTACGGAGGCACCTGTCATCGCGCATCACACAAAACTGGGCAGGGCACATCCCCCCAAGGGGGGCTAGTGTAATACATGCCCTATTAAGGAAAGGAGAGGAGAGAGAAATGGGAGGTTTACATACGATGATGCCATGCCCTAACTAATAAAAGAGAGGAAAACTTTGGAGTAGTATAAGAAGTGGGAAGGGGGAGGCATGAGTGCCAGATGAAAAACTGAGGAGGAATTCGAAAGATGCTCACAAATCAGAGGGAAAGGGAGGAGTATTACCTGACAACTCCAAGAGAGCCGGGTCCGTGTCCTGTGTCCGAGGTCCGAGGTAGCAATGCACATAATCCCTAAGGGTACCCATGTCCAATCTGTCGGTGGTGGGGTGGCCGTCCAGAGCCGTGGCAGCAAGCGCCAAATGAATGGCTCCCATGGTACGGTCTGAGATGCAGTTGAGGTGTCCTGTCAGACGCAGCCAGCATCGCAGGACTAGAATGTGGTCTTCGTCCGCCCACTCAGAGTGGTGGACAGAGGGGGGGTCACCATTTCAGCCAGACGCACGGAATCCAAGAGGCGAACGACTCGCAGCCGCCCAGGATATGCGATGTGGATTGTGTCGGCCAAGGGGGGTGGTTGTGCCATCTGCAGTAAGAAATCAGGCCATGCATGTGACGGTAGGCTGAGTCGAAGCTCAGCCAGTAGCCCCCGTAGGGACTGGCATGGCAGAGAACCTGAGCTACAGTGGAGAGCTTGTGGCAGGGGTGGTCAACCAGGAGAGTGAGTAGTTTCCGGGGCATCCGGGTGAGGGGGCCAGTGACCGCCAAGTATTTGTCAGCAGTGGAGGCGAGGGGGCGGGCGAGCTGGAGGGACCAGCGCTCACAGGCGGTGAGGGTTGCCTGTTCCTTCAGTGCGGAGATAGAGGGGGGGAGGTTGGAAGGCAGTAGGCGAGTAGCTGCCTTGGCTTCCATATCAGCCCATTCATTCCCTGTGATGTCCTTGTGACTGGGAGACCACGCAAAGTGGATGTGTAGCTGTGGGAAGGAGTCCAGAAGAGTCTGGACACCCGACTTCCAAAGGGGGAGGAGGTTGGCTCCCGATGCCAAGGGCCAGCACTTGAAAAGGTTGAGGGCTGTGAGTGAGTCAGACATGAAAACAATGTCCGAGACATGCAACAGTTCATCATGTATGTGGCGTGCTGCCCAGCCAGGTGCGATGCCGAGTGAAAATTGTTCCACATCGGTGGCAGTGGCGCACAGGGGTGAGGTTAGCCGGTGGGAGCAGAGCCATTGAGGCCCGCTCATGGCAACAATAGCTGAGCCAGCCTTCTGGCCTAGGCAAGAGCCATCGGTGAAGACTTGGACCATGTGTGGTGTGCAAAGCTCCCGAGCTCGATGGACAAAGTCCGTCCAGACCTCGGAGGGAACCAGCATGGGGGGAACAGAGAAGCTGATCCGGCCTTGCCTGAAAGCAAGGTGTTAGATTTGACCCGGTGAGGGATCTAATCGAGTGTTAACAGATTGCAATTGTGTAACTAGCGAGTTAGAAATTT
>JAKOPK010000303.1:0-33546 GCA_024195185.1 Coniferiporia weirii
AAAAAAAAAAAAAAAAAAAAGTCGTTGAGTCTTCAACTTTGAATCACGTGTGTATGTTACCATATGTCACGACGCCAGTTTACCACATATGCAAAATGACATAACCAATCAGAGTACCGCCAAACCGCTTACTAGCCTCAAGACCAGCCAGGACTCCTAAATCTCTCTTCCTGGGTAAATATCACTCATTTGCACATACTGGCTACGTCCATCATAAAAACAAGAGTATCTGGTTGACGAACTTAGCACTTCAGAGTCCAGATGCTTTAGCTGCGTTTGGTGACGTCTCGCGAGGCTTTCGTCATGTCCCAAGTCGAGTCCGCGTCTTCGTCACCTCGAGGTTTCCGAGTAGAGGCCACTAATTACGATCCTACGCTCTTGATATAAATTCTTTCCTGGAGCTACGGAATGAGCTATAAGCGATGGAGACAGACAACGCGGTCCTTACCAGCTGGCTGCCGTTACTTTACCGCCGTTTGAGGAGACGCTTTGTCAAAGTGATTCAACTGTCGTAAAATTTCTTAGGACCCGCTGAGTCCTGCATCCACACGCATCCCCATACGATCCACGATGCCTTGCATTTTTGTCTTGTTTTCCCGCAATAATTGAAGCGATGGCCAAATGCAAGGTGGCGGCCACCAACATCCATGCAATCGAGTCTGGTACGTCCATTCCGGTGAAATCAGCCAGCCTCCCTTTTCCCATACTTACTAGCCGTTTTCCAAGTTTCTAGTTGGCTATCTCATGCTTGCTATGGGCCTTGAAGACGTCATCGTCGGAAAAGTCTGGACACGAGTGGGCTGGCTGGTCTTGGTCTCAATGTGAATGTCTCTGTATGAGTTCAGATGATCGTATATAACCTAACCGGATGGCCATAGCTCGATATACTTCTTGTCTCTGCCCTCCTGCAGGTTATTCCATCATAAGAAGAGCGAGTATCACATCACTGCGCCGGCAGTGCTACAACGTCTTTACGCTATCCAATCACTCCTTTTGTCATGTCTACTCCTTCCTCACCGGGATTTTCCAGCTCTGTCACAACACCTCTTTCTCATGACAATGCTACAGGTCCGGACGCTATGTTTCCCCAACGTCATCCTGTGATATTTTCGATTGTCATGATAATTGCATCGTTTATTGTGCTCGCTCTCATTATCTTTCTTACCAACTGGTTCATTGCACGAGACCGTCTTCATACCGACTCGTCCTTGAATAATGACATCGAATGCGCGAGGGAAATGGGAGGCCGCGACCTGACAAATAATTCCTTACAAGATTCGGGCGATATCGTCCCTGAGGCAAGTATAAAATTCTTCAAGTCTATGACGCCATCTTATCTCAATTCGACAGGTTCTCTACATAGACACAGAAGAAAAAACAGCATTGACCACCCCTTTTGTATGCATAGGGAAGATATTGGAAGACTATTCGGTCCGCGGGTTATCCGACTCATCAGGACTCGTGCAGGTCAAGAAGCGGGAAATTTTCGTCGATACTGGTAGTCGCCAAGGTATCGGTTTGACTTTCAGTGAAAAAGGTATTGAAGTGCTAAGGACCTGTGTCGGCGAATAGTACGTCCAAGCCTTCCTATGCTTAACTACAGACTGATTCATTCCTTGTAATCCTAAACTAGCGAGGAGTATGACTGTTCGCCCACCGCAATCCCTGTGGCAAAATTCACCAAGACCGTCGAGGACGCCATGGCTGTGATACCCTCGAAGTGCAGCACCGATACCAGTACTGTAAAAGACGAAACGCCGACTAAGTAAGCACGCGAGCCTTCTTTGGACAGCTTTCCCTGACAATTTCCCCCACCACAGGGAAATTTACCCCGGTCAACCGTCCGCCTCCGGGCCACCACGGCCTGAGGAAATAAAGTGTAATGGGATCTCAATCTACTCTACAAGGAAGTCCTTCCCCCTCACCGACTGGTGCGACTATAGCTCTTCCTCTGGTTCTCCCGTTCTAGTCTCCCCGATAGTCGAGTGTGTCTCGTCTTCACGGCCTGTCTCAAATTCGGTACATTCCGCAGATGCATTTCGATCAATTCTGCGAAGGACGAACGCCAAAATGATTCTTGCTCGCGAACGACTCGATATCCGTCTGCGTGGTCATGCTATTCCAGACCCCCCGTCCAGGCCCTTAGCGGTCCGGCGCGGCGCGACATCTCCACCACCCTTTCCCTCTGTGGCGGCATGGCGAATGGAAGTGGAGAAGATGCTCCAGGAACGCCAGTTTTACGGGCCCCGCCATGGCGCGCACACATTCAAGCCACGGTATTCCTCCCCTTTGGCCTGGGGGCGTACCATTTCTGCGGCCGATGCCTGCGACAGATACAGCACTGTCAGCGAGTTCTTCTTTGAGACCCCCTTCCTCTGTACTCTGTTCTCTGCGGCAAGGAGGCTTACTATGGCGCCTAGTAGGAGTATCCCCGTTGTTCCCATCATTTCAGATAGGCGACAGGAGAATGAGGTGCAGCGCTTGGCGCATCTCAATGCTAGCGAGGCTTCCTACAATGCCAGACGCGCGGCTAGAGATAGAATCCTGTCTGGCTTGGCATTCCTGCCAACACTGGATTTTGAACCCTTGACGGTGAGAGTACCCGCGGACAGTGGATCGTCTTCGCTAGTCAGTTGTTCGGATGTGGATGCATTCCCAATTTTTACACCCGCCCTCCAGTCCTGTTATCGCATTCAATCTTCAGAACAAAGCCCGGCGATTAACGCTTCCCTCCACTCTCCCGCCCCAAATGCCCAGCCATCATCCCGACCCAAAAGAAACATTGCAACTATGGATGCGACGCATAACATACCGCGCCCACGTCAGCCTCATCTGCAGCATCAAACTCCGAGTATGCCTACGAAAAACCCCAAATCTGCGGAGGCTGCTTCGATTACGCCTCGTCCTGCCCTCTCCAGCCTGTTGAATGTCCCACCCCCGATTCCACCTCGCTCGATGGAGCGTCTCAGCGCTGTTAACCCTAGCAACGTGCGGACGAACCACAGGAAGGCGAACGCATCGCATGCGCCGACCCGCCCGCGTCCCGGGCAGGAGAATACGCCACCAGTGCTCCCCACGCGGAGCACGGAACGACCTCCGCCGCCGAATACGAGCAAAGCCTTCACCCCCTGTCTTCGCTCGACGGGGGAGTGGCCCGACCTCCCCAACTGCGATGATTTGAGCCGTCCCGTCGACCTTGCTTCTGCGCTTGGTCAGCACTGACGACTTAAGTAGCAGAACGCCTCTTATACCCTTTGTCTACTCTACCGTCTGCCGTTTATGTTCTAATTTATTCTTATTTTATCGTAGCTCTACAACGTCTCTTCTCTTTTTCCTCTTCACTTCATT
This sequence comes from Coniferiporia weirii, assembly GCA_024195185.1. Taxonomy (NCBI): domain Eukaryota; kingdom Fungi; phylum Basidiomycota; class Agaricomycetes; order Hymenochaetales; family Hymenochaetaceae; genus Coniferiporia; species Coniferiporia weirii. The sequence continues at coordinate 3,349 of JAKOPK010000303.1, forward strand.
TTGAATCCCAATCCATCCCAGTCTCTTCTTCTGCTCGTCTCTGTCTCCCGTTGTTCCTTCAGATTCCTCGACTTATGCTCGCTATGCATATGTTGATATTTGTCCCGAATTTCCGGAGTGTGTGCTGTGCTATTCGCAGCCCCTTGTGTGTGCACTGTGTTTCCTTTCTATCATTGTCGTATCCTTATCCAAACTTCTGGCAACCTTAGCGCACTTTACGCCAAGCATAAGCGGGGTTGAGAAGATAACACAGCATTCTGTGTGTTTGGGATCATATCCGTAACAAATACATACAGACACAAATGCGTGCGGGACCTGACTCAAATAATGAATATTGAAAAGTGAAAAAAGGAAAACAGGGCGGAAAAACAGACGAGAAGGATGGGAGAGAAGGGAGGGAGTTAGAAGAGAGGGGAGATCGGACTGAAGAGAAACCGCGGTCGGTTGTACCAAAGAAGGAAAAAGAACAACATGATCAGGGGCGCGGATGGGTGGGGGAAGGAGCGGCAGGGGCAGAAGTAGTATACGCCCGCATTACCTCCCTCCCAATCGGCCAGATAAATCGTTACTGTCCTTCAGTGTGTTGTGACAGCCACTGCTGGGGCCGAAGGGGTTGCGGATATTGCGCAAGAGGTAATCTCCATGTTGTCTGCTTTGGGAGTCGCATTGACTGACGAACAGGAAGCGAGCTCGCCCGTGTTCGCAAGCTTCTCGAATATCTGTGCCAAGAGAAACAAATACAAAGAGGCCCTAGGTCAGCGGGTCCTTGTGGGTAATCACCAAAGTGGCGTACCTTGAAGTAGCATTCAGGCTGCTGACAACCCCCGACAGCCCACCGGCCGTTGAAGACCACAAAAGGCACACCAGTGACGCCTCGTTCTGCAACTTTCGCGCTCGCATCACGCACGACGCCAGAGAGCTCGTCGCCCTCCAGCCAGCGCTGCGCATCTTCCATGTTCGCGAATAGGCTTTTATCAGCTTGCTTTTCTTTCCCAGCCGCGACTGAGCTGGATTCCGATGATAAATCGGTGTCGGACTCGGGCCCGGGTCCAGAGGCAGTCGCGAGCTCTGCGAGCACGGACACGTCGCCAATGTCACGCCCCTCCCCGAAATAGGCGTGGAAGACGCGCCTCATAAGTGGGCTTTGTATATCCTGCCCCCCCACGTTGTATGCGTGTTGCAGCAGCCGATGAGCTTTCAGTGTATGACGCACGTTGCCGTCAAGTGTACTAAGAAAGTAAATGACTAAGCAAGGGACAGCAAATAATGAATGACAAAATACGATGGTGGGTGTCTAACGGACAAGCACACAATCCAGACGACTAGACCTTCTTTCTTCACACAGGCCATGTAGCAAAGAAGCTCATATCATGGAATCTCCGAAATCGTGAATGCGTTATCTATATCGGCCGAGCCGTAGAGCGCAGGAGAACCGATGGACCGGACCCGGGGCCTTCATGTAGCCCATGCGAGAAGAACGATAACATTCGGAATCCGGATACCGGCGTCGCCCCTAGCAAAGTATAAAAAGACAAACGGGTCCGGAGCACGCAGATGAAAATAAAGTGCGAGAGGACGATATGAAACAACAGGTAGTAGCGCTCACAATTTCAGGCCCTCTTTCTTCATGCGCGCCTGAATCATCTCCGTGACCTCTATAAATTTGTCGCCCTTCTTTTGCATGTAGTACTCCTTCTTCGAAACGGGTGTGTCGAATGGGAGGGACGGGTTGAGGATGAACGGATGAAACTGAACCACGAAGTCAAGTGGCAGTTCGGCCTTGCGTGCGAGCGCTATACCGCGCTCGAGCTCTATCTGTTCAACGTAACACCATGCGCAGATCTGGACATCGCGCAAGTTAGCCAATGCATAAATAAAAGTGCGAATGAGAGGACGCACGAAGTCGGAGATCACGTCGATTTTGACTGTCTTGCGGGCGGACATGGTGCTGAGCTGGGCTTAGTGAGGGCGAGCTGGACCGCTAGTTGGACAGACCGTGTGTAGAGCTAGCAAGGATTGTAGATTGATGTTAAGTGCGCCGTCGTTGTGATGTGCGTCGCGGAGGAGGGCTTTAACAGAATTAATTGAGACGGAGGACGGAAGTAAGCAGAAAGAAGGGGCTGTGGCAGTTATCGGAGTGCTTTGTCAATGCTTGTGCCGGCACGGCCCCGAGATATAATTGAAACTTATAAATCCGGGCGGCCGCCTGCGTTAGGTAAGAGCCGCATACGTTAAACGCCGACCGGAGAGCCCGTTTTGTCATGCAAGCGTACGACTTTAGTAAAATTTCGCCATTACCAGGCCGTGTTCGTCATCTCGTGAGTGTATAGTCCCAAACACGGAACGAAAGTTAGTAATGGTGTCCCTGGCCATTTATGTGCGTTGTTTCACAAGACAGATATTGAATACATATGTACAACTGAGACATCATGTAATATACACCCCACGCGAATGGTTTATTCATCGCGACTACTACTCCCAACCCAACTTACACATACATTTTATATACGCTCTAGCCAACGTCGCGCAGCACTGGTATAGGGCTCTGTCAGAATTTACGGGACGGAGGATATGCCCTGCCGTCGCCATAGGAGATGCAAACAGCCTCTACGCTGCCCGACGTGCCTCACGCGCGACTCTGATCTCCTCTGCGTCAATCGCATCGGGGTCACGGCCCTTCACCTCTGGCAGGAGCAGCGTGCAAAAAGCGCCTGCGATACAGCACGCGAATAATACTGTCCGCCGCAAAAAAAGACGCTTAGTCAGTAGACGTTTACTTGAGTGATAGAGAAGCACTCACTCCAGAGCACCGCGGGTGTACCATGCGACTCGCTGAGAGTGTTAAACACGAGCGCGGATATGATTGCGCCCATCTTGCCCATCGCCGCGCTCATTCCGTGTGCGAAGGCACGGAACCGCGTCGGGAAGACCTCCGCAGGGTAGCACTGCAGTTATTTATAAGAAAAGCCGAAGGAAGAAAAATACGGCATTACGCACATAAGCCGTAGTATTGGCCCCAAAGTTGAAAAAGAACTGGAGGAAGGCGAAGCACACGATAAACGGTACGGTGCCCATAGACTCGAACCTCCCTGCAAGGATACCCACTTTTCCCGCGCATTACGGTTAATCTTTGAAGCTGCCCTCTGCTTAAAGGAAGTACTTACAGAAAAGGGCGGTGAGCAGGAAACCTTGGAGCTGAATCCATTTGCGTCCCAGCCACTCAATCGTGAACACGCATACGTAGTAACCTGAGTGTTTTGAGTGAAGCGCTCTAGAACAGACGCGAATGCATGACGTACCTGGAACGAAGCCAAGGGCAGTAATGATTAAATTTCCCGTCGATATCTTAAAGAGCTTCTCCCACGGTGTGCCCTCGGACCCATCAAATCCAATTTGTTGCAACACAACGTTTTGGTTTAGGTTAATACCGTAAAACCTACGCGGCCGGGCAGCTTCAGCAAAAGAAAAGTTATAAGGGATTACGGAAGGGACCCACGCCATATCCAGGAAGAACCAGCACGAACATGTCCCAAGAAGAATCTTACCATGTCGCCATTCGGAGAAATAAATCAAGAACTCTGCGTGCCGACTTAGCAATCATATCTCGCGGATGAGCAAGCTATAACGCACCCCTGAAATGTGCCGATTTCCGCCTTGCAACTTCTTTTCTTCCCATACCTTGTTCTCTCTCGATGGTTTGCTCGGGAGTCTCCCCCGCGCCCGGACCCACGATGCGCCCTTCAGTTCTCGTGGGGCTGGCAACACCATCCGGTGAGCTCAATGACGTGGGTGATGAGCTTTCCGAAGATATGATACCCTCCTGTACGCCTGTCTTTTCGTCTTTCGCCTCCGGTACCATGCCGTCTCTGGCGTCTTCGCGGAGCTGTGCCTTCTTCTCGCGAGCAAGCTCGTCATCGTCGGCTTCCTCCAGACGGCGGGCAGCCTCAAAACGGCGTGCCTCGGGGAGTGTAAGACGTTGATAGAGCGTAGCAAATGCGGGAATGAGCGAGAGTCCCACGACGATGCGCCAGACTGCATATATTAAAGAAATGCGGATTAACGTTTGTAGAGAACTAGAGGGGAATAGCACGCACCACCATCGACTTTACTTGTCTCTCCCTTCTGCATGACACCTTTATAGCACGCAAGGACGACCATAGTAACAATGCTGCCGACAAGGCTTCCCCAACCTTGATTCGCAAAAATGTAGCTGAGCATGACCCCACGTTTACGTATCGACGCGCGATCTGACGAGACCGACGCGCTCATCGGATAGTCACCGCCGACGCCGACACCAAGTAAGATGCGGAATACTGAAAGATAGATCAACGAGCCGTTCGGCGACAGCGAGCCAGTCGGTGTCGTAAGGCATAGAATTGTCGCTATAATGATGAGCAGGAGCTCTTTCCCATACACCCGTTTTCGACCAAGCGCATCGGCGAGGTATCCTGTAAGAGAAACGTGAACATGGCGTTCGAGGTGAGACGCAGAACATAATGAGACACACCGAAGAGGAATTGACCGATAACACTGCCGATATTTGCAGCGGCCTTCAGAAGGCCCTCGAGGTTTGCCGGAAGCGCAGCGCCATTGTACAATCTAAATTGTAGCATGGTCGCAACAGGCTTTGGTTTTTACGAGCGAGATGGTAACGTGATCAGCAAAGCCTATCACTTAAAAAACAAGTAAAACGCATATATTGAACTCACGTTTATAATGAACAAATCGTATGCTGTATTGTCGCTCGTCAGCAGTGTCACATAAATGCCTGGCCCAGATTATTGCGCACCATCAAGGAAAAACCCCACCCCCGCAATCCCCAGCAACTTCAGCTCGGTGGTGGTAAGAACCCATGCGGGACGACCCTCGCCGCTGCGCTCAAACTCCTCGAGGCCGGAGCGGACATGACCTATCTCGGTGTTGCCGGTCTTAGCTGGTAGCGTTGAGGAATGATCGGACATCGCGACTATTCCTGATTACTCGATGCTGCCTCGTTGCGAGAACGAGACCGAGGAGAGCGAAGGAGGCGTAGAGACACTGGGAATATATAGCGCGGCGAATGAGTGCTGCCGAGGGGAGGGTGAAAGGCGATGAGACGCACGCACGTTCGCAATGAGCGGCTGTGGGGCGCCGCTCTGATGATGAGCTAGTGCTGGCACTTGGCGGGGAGATCTAGAGAGGACGCAAATACTCGTATAGCGCTGACCAGTGGGGAGTTAGTGGAGAAAACTGTTTACCTAACCAGCTTGCAATTTTATCGGTTCCCAAAGAGCCTTATCGGGAAATTGGCGTTATCGGTCCGATGCCGCTTCGTCTTCTCTCCAAGTGGTCGTGTGCCGAGATCGACGACTCGGTACTGGCAGATCGCATTCACTTCCCAATTACAACACGCATTGCACTTGTTTCCGAGTTGAAATTTGGCACTTGAGATTATCTTGTTGCTAATGTTTTTGTGCCAAAATAGTATGGTGGAGTGAAGAAGTTGATCATGTCCACTATTGAGTTGGGGACCAATACATACTAATCCTGATATGTTGCCAGATTATATTTCTCCTGTTTCCGGCGCTTGCGGGCCAATACGCCCGATGATTGTGTTCATCTCACAGGATATTTTTGACCAGATGGACACACGTGGGTGGGTGAAGCATCGGAGAAGCGGAAACCGGAAAGGCGCCCCAAGGTCGCACCCCACTGTTCACCCGTCAGTCCGAAGTTCCGAACCCAGAGATTGCGGGGGGTGGTTTCGAACGAGCATGGTGGACCTGTATCGGACCTCTTGAGTCGAAAAGTCGCCATGAGGCACTTTGTATGTGCTCCCGAATAAGTCAACGCCGCGATTTGAGCTCCAAGCGTGATAACCTTCTTCCTTGATCATAACCATATATATGCCGTGCCGAACGTGAGTAGCCTAGTTCTATGAATTGTGTCGCCGGCGGCAGACCGTTTCAGCATCCGTCTTACACAGTAGTGATACTATGAGCGGCTTCGCCGAAAGCACCGAGGAAGTGACTTGAGGCACGAAGAGCCTGATTGAAGCCACGAAATATTGCTCCTGGGAGCACATAGTGAATCCAAGTTTATTAAGTGCATATTTTCCAGATGACAGCTAAGAACTTCAATTTCTGAGAACTCAAAGGATTCAACCGGAAGTGTACGGGTGATGATGCTGACCAATCAAAGCAACGAGTTCCCACGGACCACTAGCATCCATGGTGACCATCTGCACAACTGGCGGAAACCTCTATTATCTGTTCTTTCAAGAGCTCTAGTTGAACATTAAAATGCAGGCCACGCAACCAGGTTCTCTCCCAAGAGATCCCCCACCCGCGTACGGAGTGAAGCCTATGGAAATACCTGCGACGGGAGACGTGCTTGAGGGAGTTGACGAAACATGCTCCGTCGCTACCTCTACCGCCAGGAATTGGCTATTGCTGAGGCGCCGTCTTATTGTCATCTTGCTCTCTGCGTTCCTGATGGTGCTCGTAATACTCGTCCTCAACGCAACAGGCGTTACTCGTCCTACGGATGTTGTGCACACCACTTGGTACGTCCTCTATCTTTTTGCTTCCGAAACGCCACAACAGACATGGCTTACACTCACCTATATTGAACAGGTACTCCAAGGATCACAAGTTTCGCCCGGCCGCGAGCCCAGTAATCACTGGGACGTTGAAGGATGGTCGTCTACGCCTTCACGGAGCACAGCCAACTGTCCGCTAGCAGGTCCAAGCTATTGGACAGCGAATCGGTGACCCCCCTGAGGACTCTTTCGGCTATCTGGGGCAGTTAACGGTCCTTAGTGGTATACGCAAAGCTCCAGAGCTTACGAAGACGGGAGGTGTGAAACCTTTGGTGGGCTCCGTCTTCCTCACACGCCTTCCCCGCTGAGTCGAAGACTCTTTTTAGTGTAATTATTTTGGATTCCTGTTGATCCCGGTGATGAAGAGGCTGAGTCCGGACTTTGCTTTTCCTTGCCAGCCCCATATATATCCTTGCCGCTTACAACCCTCATCTGAATTTTGCCATTCTCAGTATTTCAATACATGAATAACCATGTTCAGCTGGCTGATGCGCACTCTACGGCAAACATTAGCTATACCTAAAGCAGATCAATGTACTGCGAGTCTTGTTCCTTGAAAGGACTCCCATGCGCTCATTGTATCCGATGAGTACGAGTCTTCCCATGAAATATAGGTTTCAAGACCACGGTTTCATACTATTGGATCTTCTAATTGGCTCTCCACTTCTGTTAAAGGCACCTGTTTCCTTTGCAACGCTATTCCTGTGTCCTTGTTTAGCACCTGGCATGAGGTTTGCCTTGAACATTAGCTTCGAGCGGCCCGCTAGATATTCAGTGGAGTACGTCGTCCAATCGTTTCGGATTTTGGACATCTCGATGTCGGAGTGATTTTCTCAAGCACAAACCCGTTATACATGTACCAGGACACCTGACGCTGGCCCGTAACTTATAAGTCTACCGAGTGGACTTGTCTTGGATCGTCTGACTACGCGATGTTCCCACTTTTTGCTATCCTCTCTTTCCTTCCAGCCCTCTCCATCGCTTCGCCGGCACTGGAGACACGCCAGAGTGTGGATACGAGCGTACACTGTGGACAGTTTGACTCCGCCGTCGTTGGTCCATACACGCTTTTCCTGGACCAGTTCGGTTCGGGAGGTGCGACGTCCGGATCCCAATGCGCACACGTTTCTACTTTGAGTGGCTCAACGATTTCGTGGATAACGAATTGGACGTGGACAGGCGGCAATGGCGTGAAAAGTTTTTCGAATATCAACCTCGATGCGAACATTGGCCGTCAGCTTAGCGAGATTTCAAGTTTACCTGTAAGTGTTCCGAGAATTGCTACGTTCGTGTCTAATTCATCTACAGTCAACCTGGGAATGGTCGTACGACATTACGAGCACATCTGTCGCAGATGTTGCGTACGACCTCTTCACGTCGACATCTCCCACTGGGGACAACATCAACGAAATTATGGTCTGGCTCGCGAATATCAACGCGGGACCTATCTCTGCAGTATTTAATGCAGAAGGCCAGGCCGTACCTGCCGTGACAGACATCAGTCTTGAAGGACACACCTGGTAGGCCATGGCACAGCCCAAATTAATGTGGTCCAGACTCTGAAAGCCGCTGGGACTCAGGAATCTATTCTCCGGGACAAATGGTGTAAATAATGTGTTTTCCTTCCTCCCTACGAGTGGCACTATACAGAACTTCAGTGGTGATATCAACTCGTTCTTGAAGGTGAACCCACATACCCCGTAAGCTCTGTGCGAAATGCTAATCATGCTGTTTGTCATGCCACAGTTCCTCATCGCGAATCAGGGACTGCCTAGCTCACAGTTCCTGAAGACCGCTCAAGGTGGTACAGAGGCGACATCTGGTACTGGAACACTGACTGTGTAAGTTTTTGTGATTCTCTTCCAGTGGGTCGCCTTTTGATAGCAATATCCAGGTCTGCTTTCAGCATCGTTCTCAACTAAGGACGACAACTGCCCTTTTGTGTATAAGAAATAATATAAGTGTCGACAATATCCCACAAGTATGATAACTGGCCCGTAGCAGAATCCTAATCATTGAAAGCTTCTCACGAAGAATATGCTTGCGATGAGGAGACACGTATGAGATGCGTAATTTAGCAAACACTTTTTTACACCCTCGTTACGGTTCATTCGATCGACGGCAGAACACGCAAAATAACTCAGATCATGTTGAATTGAAGGATGGCCGCAACTCACCGATATTCCGTACGTATCGAATTGTCGTCCGAAGATTCTGTGCTCTCCTTTCTACTTGTTTCACTTTCTATCCGACCGACGGTAGCAAAAACGCCACAGGGATTTATAAGGCAAGGTCGAAGCACGGGTCCTCAGAGGCTTGGTGGGGAGTCTTGGTTAGGGCGGAAGGCCTCAAGTCACTATCGACTGAAAATGGACGAGATGGGTCGGAGGTGCGTATAATGTTTTCTTGTCGGTATTAAAGTTGGGCTTATGAAAGCCAAAGATCGCAAACGAGTCGGTCGCGGTGCAAACGTTGACCAGGAACTCTAGAGGTGATACATACAATTCAAGTTGGGAACAAGTGCTTACTATATTCGCCGTGCGAAACGGTGCGACCCGCACAATCGGATTATTCAGTTGAGTACCTCCTTCGGGAGTATCCGATCCTACACAGCTGAGTGAGCGGTAGACGTGGGCGCGAGTTTCAATACACACCACGCGCTTCTGAGTCAACTACAGCGCGTGTTGGAGTGTCCATCAGACGCACTTGTGTGCGTTTTCCGCCTTTTGATATCGCGCCGTTATTTCACCGGCAGTCATTACGTTAAGATGAGCGCCTATTAATGCAGGTCCTAGTAGCCAGCTAATCGGAACTCTGGGTCTGAGTCGGAAGACATTCAGGTTGCCTCGGAAACGGCGAACTTCACAGGACAATTGACGGCATCGTACTAGCGTATGTGCTTTCGGACTCACGGGGCGCAGTAGCAGCAGACCAGCAGGGTCGCTGATCTGCGAAAACGTGAATCCTCTTCCCTTTTCGAGCCCTCCGACGAGTCTCAAAAGATGCATTCAAAGCACGGAGTGCCCATCAAGCAAACGGGGTAACCAACACACAGCGATACCGACAGACACTTCGAATAGTGATCTCCAAGCCAATTATAAAGCTGTATCTAGGTTGAGGCTAATCTAGAGGGAATATTTATTGTATGTATTTAGTAGCGCGGATCCATAGCCAGGGTACAGGTCTTACGGGTTGTCGAGGAGGAATATTCGGTAGACGCAGACAGGACGCATCGCAATATTAAAACGTTTGTGAGGATTTTGAGGAGTGAAATGGAACTCATCCAAATCACATCCGACGCCTGCCAGTGTGATGCACTTCTGGAAATATGCTGCAGCACCATGTCCCTGGGTTTCGAGGGTGTGGTAGCAGCGAGTTGTCGGAGAAGTTTTGGTCAGGTGGCTGGTGACTGAGGACATTTGCCCCGGGTGGATACGTTTCTCTCTACCTTTATTTCACAGACATGCGACGATGTCGACGACGAGCATGCACTTGGGTTTCCCCGGTCGTCAAGAGAATCCTCAGGAACGGGCACCAGACGATTGGAAGTGGGTTCGTGGCACAGTCTTGTATATGGATTATAGGGTTGCGTCCGCGAGATTAGTATTTCTGGGCTCATTACTCGGATAGCAGAATTTATTGACTCTGGTACTAATGTAAATTATGGAGCAGTCAGCAAAAATGCCGTGTTTATCTGAATCGGAAGCATGAAATAGAGAGCGGGCCGGGCGCTCACTCAACATGGTGTTGCCAACCGGAGTGGTCAGAGAAGATCTTCGAAAGGACGGACTTAGGCCGCTCTCATGCCGTGGCTTTTGAGGACATTCCGCTCCGGTTGTGATGCCATACAATTGGTGGCGCGGCGTGCAAGCTCGAAACAGATATTAGTTTGCGGAAGTAGTCCTCACCGACAGCAGCAACAGTTGTGCAGTGAAATTGGAAGGCGCACTACGGGAAAGGGCTTCGTGCGTGTTCATTTTGCTTCGAAAAGTACCCAATCGTCTTGGGCTTCCGAAATATCCCAACCTATTGACTTGCTGAGGAAGTGTACCTTTTCGATCGGCTTTCGCACCAAGAACCGACAGAAAGCATTGCAAGCCGGCACTGGATTTGGTGCTTTGCCATGGAAGACTGAGAGAATGCGCTGCTATGAGGCTGTTGTCTTGTTTTTTGTATTTGTGTTGGTATTTGATAACCCCGGCCTCGAGGACGGAGTCGAGCCGCAGTTACCGGGCGACATGTCAACACAAGCGCACGACATCCGAAATAGGAAGGAAGTGTGGGAAGAACTTGCGTTTTCTATTGTTTGCCGTGCCTCCCCTTTCTGACCGCACGAGCGCGGTGGTTATCCACCCTCTCTCCCTCCCCTCCCTTTCCGTTCTACTTAACCACTCCCCCGATCCGTTCGCCTTCCCGTCTCCCCGGCGAAGACGACGAGCACAATGTCGCAAACGCATGTAATATCCTCCTCTTCGCAAAATTCGCAGTCATCTGGCGGTTCGAGCCCCGTCGTCGGTGGTCACTTCAGAGTCGACAAGAAAATAGGCGAAGGCTCGTTTGGTGTCGTTTTCGCAGGTACGTAGCTTATCTTTTGGTGGCGAGGCTCAATGGACTGACGAAAGCTCTGCATTATTAGGCGAAGACCTACGGCAGCGGGGTCGTCTTTGCGCTATCAAATTCGTAGGTTGCGCCCATGCATGATCCGAATGCGGTCTAACGCGGTTAACCACTTACAGGAACCGCGCAAGAGTGACGCCCCTCAGCTCCGAGATGAGTACCGTAGTTATAGGACACTTCGAGGATTGGGTACGTGCTGCATCCGCCTCAGTGGCGATCCTGTACTCAAGCGACGTTACGTGCTCAGAGGGCATCCCACAAGTGCACTACTTCGGCCAGGAGGGCTTGCACAATGTTCTCGTGATCGACCTTCTTGGCCCCAACCTGGAAGATCTTTTCGACATGTGCAGTCGCAAGTTGTCAATCAAGTCCGTATGCATGCTGGCTCTGCAAATGGTGCGTTCCCTCCTATTCTCCTCGCGGGACCGGCTTGCCTGTCTGACCGCGACTACCGTCTAGATTACACGTGTAGAAAGCGTGCACAACAAGTCTCTCATTTACCGCGACATCAAACCTGACAACTTTCTCATTGGTCCTCCTGGGACTAAATACGCGAACACCGTCTACCTCATTGGTACGTTTTTCTTAGCCTTCGAGAACAGAGTTTTGGTTTAACTGAACGTCATCGTACTTGTTCTCTCTTCGATCACCTTTAATTTCGCTATTTATGGGGATTTATGGGGCCTCTAGACTTTGGTATGGCGAAGCATTACCAAGACCCCAAAACGAAGCAGCACATCCCTTATCGTGAGCGAAAGAGTTTAAGCGGCACTGCCCGTTACATGAGCATCAACACGCATTTGGGGCGAGGTGCGTCTCAATTATAAAACTATTTCTCTTACGTCATTATTGACTATGGTCTAGAGCAATCGCGGCGAGACGATATGGAATCCCTTGGACATGTTTTCATGTATTTTCTACGGGGAGGCCTTCCTTGGCAAGGTTTGAAGGCGGCGACAAACAAGCAAAAGTACGAGAAAATTGGTGAAAAGAAGCAGAGCACTGCAATTAGTGACCTGTGCGACGAATTCCCCGGTATGGCGCGTCCGACGTCCTGGCCGTCGTTCATACTTATGATTTAATTTTAGAGGAATTTTCGATATACATGAACTACGTGCGGAAACTCGGCTTTGAGGAGGCACCGGACTACAATTTTCTTCGTGACCTTTTCCTTAAAGTACTGAAAAACTTGGGGGAGTCGGATGATCGAACGTTTGACTGGTGTTTACTCAATAATGGAAAGGGTTGGGAATATGGAAGCGTAAGTTACTTGCCTTTATTCATATCGGCCCCTTTTCATTATTAATTTGCATAGCGTGCGCAGAAGACTCAAGCAAATGTGGCTGCATTACAGGCTACGCAGCAGCGTGAGCACCGTCACCGGGAACATCGTCAGCGTTCACGACCGGCCGACGTCGCAGGCTCAGGTCAGCCTGGCGCAAACGGTGCACCAATTATTATCTCGCCTGCTGCGGCTCAGATGAAAGACCGGGAGCGTGAGCGCGTGCGGCGCCCGTTCGCGACGCCCGCGCGTGAGCTGTCAATGAGCGTGCAGCCACTTGCACCGACATCACGACTAGCGAGCCCCCTTAATACTCGCAGCGATCGGGAGGCGGATGGTACTGGCGCGCCAACAACACATCCCTATGCGAGCGCGAGTGCGGCACCGACGCCATCAGTGCCCAATGGTGGAGCTAATGGTGCGGTGGGTGGGACGTATACCCGGACAACATCGAATTCACCCCTTCCTCCTATTCCCGGCGATGAGCGTGGTGAGAGGGAACATGTTCTGGGAGTAGGCCAGTCAGGTTCCAACGTTGCGCTGGGTGGGATGAGCGGTATGGGCGGAACGCCGGTGTCAGGACAGGCCTACGTACACGCAACAGGTGCGGGGGTAGGGACGCCGCCAGCTTTGTCGCGCGGAATGAACGTACCTCGTGCGGACGGACTGGGGTACGTGTCAGGAGCGGGGACAACTATGGACAAGGAGCATCCACGAAATCGTGGTTTTCTTGCGGTGCTGTGCTGCAGAGCATGAGGGTAGAAATATTTTGTCTGCTCGTACCATCCACTCGGAATCGCTACTATAGTCATCGTGAGTTATAATGTTTTGCACGTCTTTGAAAATTCTGACGGTATTGTGTTCTCCAGTGGCCACTACCTCCACCCCTATTTGCTCACAACCACTCACGTTACACTCATTTCCATTCCACGACTGGGCTATGGACCCATCACATCTTATCACACTCCGACCCAATGCGACATTAGGATGTCACGAACATCGCCATGAACATTGCATTCACGCCGACCATACCTCGCTCTATAATCCAACTCTAGTTGGGCTATCGCGCGCACCATCTCTCCCCTTTTCTATCCTCCCATCCAGCGGTTCTCTGTTTTATCCTCTCCTTCCTGTTTTCCTCGCCCCCGTATATTCTTCTCACTCGCTCTCTATTATCCCACAGCCTATTTACACCATTTTCATTCCGTATTTCTGTTTAAGTCTTTTCCATTGGCGTACACCACATCGTTGCATTGGTATCGACGTTTCCCGTCATCGCGTGTATTCTAGTTTTCTTTATCCTCTCCACTTCCTGGCATCACGTCTCCTCATTGCGTTACACGGTTGGGTCTTCCTTTGGCGGTGGGAGCGATGCGCGGGCTCAGATGTACCTACGCATCTGCTGCGCCGAAGCAAGCTTCCCTCTTTCTCGGACCCGGCACTTCCTCTCTGGTTTAAAGTCTCGTGCGCCACGCTTCGGATCGACGTCTAATTTAATGACACCTTTCTTTGCTGCACACCTCTTCAAGTGTCTCATAGGTTTCCTGTCGTCTCATTCCTCTAAAGGCCGAAGCATTCCGGGCCAAATATAGCGTATCTTATTTTGTCTTGTTACGCCCGCTATGGTCGGGCGAATAGACTGCCTGTGGTGAATAGTAATTGTCTCGGATTTCCATGTTGATTCACGTGTGCACTGTCATCTTGCGTTTGGCGAAGACTGGACTTGGTCGGTCGGCCTTGGCTTCATACGCGAAAGTGGGGTGATTAACATACTATACGGGATCGTAGAGGTTGCGGATCCCTTCAACCCCGGGCCTCATATGGATTCTCTCGCTTAAATATAAAATGGGCACTGGATTTTGCCTGCAAAGGGAAAGTAGATACTTGTACACAGGAATTTAAAAGTCTATTCGATTTGGTTTGGGAGTCGGCGGCATGGAAACCACATAAGGAATGGAAACGAAAATAATGTCTAATGATGCGGCCGAAATGCGGAGGTGGAAGCGAATATTATAGTAGTACAGGTGAGGTACGGCATGGAGTTAAAAGAGAAAACGGAGTGAACATCGAGCTTGGGTGCGGGAAACGGTGCTGTTAGAATCACCCTTCTCGACCATATGGTTGCATTCGTTGCTTACGTCCCCCGAAATTCAATCCCCATTCGCAGCTTGCGGACAGCTCGGAGGCGAGTACCCCTAGAGAGCCGCGTTTCAGGTTAGTACTGTTCGTTTAGCGGTGGCAACGTAAAATGCGTACGTACGTGTTTCGGTAAACTCAGTGTGCGAAAGGCGCAGCAACGGGATACGCGCCGCTGGGGACGGCGTACGGAGTGTCTGCGGGATTGGGGGCGTCTACCACGTATGTGCGCGCACCCGCGGGGCCAACCGGGTCGGGACGTGTGTCCGCTTGCTTCTCGTACGACGCGATCGATGCAGAGGGCGCGTCCGCACCTGCGGCGTTGGTAGATGCGGAAGGTGTAGAGCGCGTAAGGAAAGCGAAGGGAGAATGGAAGGCGCGTTTGTGCAGCTGCTGGCGAGCAAGGGTGGAGGGGGAGGTCTTGATGGCGAGCTGGCGAAGCATGTTGGGTTGGATGTCGAGGGTCGTTGAACGTGTGTCGTAGGTCGGTGGTCGTGGACTGGTTGAGAGGTGTTGGGTGGGAGGAAGGCGGGATTTATAGGGGCTGAATTCGTTGGGGACGGGAATGCTAAGCGCAGGTTATTATAAGTGAGCTCACGCGGGGTTGGCCAATCAAAGTTCGCCGCTGACGCCCGGCTCGCGACTGCGGTCTAGCCCGTGTTATCACTTATGATGCGTGATCTCTGCTATCATCCACTGACTTCTGCCTCCATTTATTCTCATATATTTTTTCCAATGTGCACAGTCGCTTTTCACACTAAAACCCTTCTGGATGTCTCTTCCTACTCTTGTCGGACCCTCTGCCGCAGTGACTGCGGAAAAAAGAAGCCCCAAGCTCCCTCAAACATCGTATTTTTTGCAGGGTAGACTGGTGCACAAAACCAAACGCGCGGTGTTATCTCGTCTTATCTCTTATTCTGGCGTCTCATCTCCGAGGTTCCTGGTACCAGGGTTGTGCCGAACTTGGTACTAACGATCTGGTGGCAGCAGCACCGGATCTGCTTTTCGAAGCAAGCCTTATACAGACTCTTCTCGGTGTCGACCGCGCGCTGTGTATTTCTCAAGCTTCCACCTTGTGCGTACTGATCCGATGACAGCACATGTGTTCCGGTACGAAATTGAAAGACTTATCACACCCAAGAGTCCTCCGCGGCCGCAATGCCTAGCACATTGCCTACTATCCTCGGTCATGATCACGTCTTCATGCTGTGGTCTTCGAGAGACAGCAAGAGAAGAGGGTTCATAGGCGAGTCTTCTGTTCTTTTTTGCTTCGTGAAGCTGACACACTGGTGTTACGGCTGCTGACCATCACCACTGCTCATCACCTCCTTCCTCAAAGTCCCATGATCATATTGAACACTGTTCCTCTCCGGATTGTGCCGCGGCAGTTGAGCGTACACAATGCCGTCATGACCCGAATCATGTTCGAGATCCTCAGGACCGTCCTATTTTGGCAGAACCTCTTGCAGATCACCCTAGCCCAGTTGCCTTCATATCGTGACCTAAAGCTATTCCTCAAAGTGTACTTTCCTTCACGTCTCGAATTCAGCCCTAATGTGCGAGTGACCGTCAACCCATACACTAGGCGCAGAGGCTGAATAGCTGGGCTTTGGGGTTCACCATGGTCCCTTCTAGATCTAGAACGTCTAGGTCCAGGATAAGAGAAAACTCAACTTAATTTCACGAAGAAACCTCTTTTTTATTACCAGCTCATTTCCGAAGGGGTGTTCTTCTCAAACGCACGTCATGACGTCAGGGTTACCCTGTGTGGCTCCCTCTCCCGAAACGACCCTTGAGTTTGTGGTCCAAGTCATTGATCCTCGCTGGTCCTGCGTATATATATTGTCATGTACATACAAACTTGCTCCACACCGCGTATGTATATTTTCGTCTCGCACCACGCCCATAAATCTTTCAACCTTTTAATTTTCATGCTCGGCTTCTTGAAGTCCATTGAGGGTCTGGCATTGGGCAAAAGCGCCTTCTTTCCCCCAATGTGTGCGCGTGCACCGCGGTCGTATACACAGGTACCATCTACGCTTATTTCTTACTAACGATCGTTCCGGTACTTTCGCTCTTTTTTTTTCAGGAAGAAAGGGAAGCCTAAGCTAGCCAAGTCCGTTCCTTGCGGATTTTACAATAAACTTGATGCACGGAATTCTGTGTGGCCGTGGGGTTGGATAATCTCATAGGTCTAAGGAATGGAGGGTCTAAAACAGGGACCCCAGTGCGGCGAGCGCGGGTACCGACTCAACGACGACCGCAGTATTCATAATGTGGACTGAGAGGGTTTTGGACGAGATGCAGATTAAGTCATGCGAGTTCTGTATTTCTAATATCTGTGCATCCAATCCGGATGAAAGAGATCGATCCACCGCGACCACGAATGATCTCGGGGGTTAGCTCACGATCAAGACAACGTTGACTTTCCGATGCTGGTGGTAATGGATCTATTGAGAGGAGATGAGGGACCTAAGAAACAGCAAGGCATGGCGAAGTTCCGAGTTACGATGGAGTGAGATATCCAGGATGGCGTTTTTGATGAGGTCTCACCAATCTCACTGAAGCCTTAGCCGAAAAGGTGCATTCCGTAGGCATGCAGTTAGCAGAATGTAGGCGCTGTAAATATCGGAATGGACGGGCTAGGGCTTACGCCTTTGTTGACATGCCCAACATGAGATGATGGCACGACCGTATTGTGTACTACTAGTAATTCAGGCGCAATGCGAAGGAATTCAAGCCTCGAACTAGCGGAGGCAGATTCAGAACCTGTCTAAGTCACCACGTTAAGAAAATTTGCTGTTGTTTTGAACGAAGACTTAAAAATTTCAAAGACTCTGAACGGCAAAGTGGTTAAAGCTTCAAGCCTTTTGTCGTCGGACAAAACAAGTCCAAAAAACGTAATGACCGTATTGCTACGTCTGGAGACGCGACTCGGTTCCGACCAGCGCGACGCGTCGCAATTTCTGTCACCCTGGGCTCTCCGAGCAAATTTTTCTAGGGGCCACGGTGAGTCTGGTGCGACGATAACTGTTTGTTCACTATGACCGACAAAAATGCTCATTGTTTTATGTTTCAAAAATAGCAGCGATGGACGCGGGTCGTGGAGAGGATGAGGGCAAGCGTTGCTGCGGGCACTGAAATGGCAGCGGCACGGGGGTGTTCTTCAAAAGTCGTTTGTGCAGACAACTGCCATCGTTTGCTTTCTGATAACCAATGTTACGGTAAGCCTGGGACATCGGGTCTACTAAAGATATTTCGATAGGCATGACGGCCCCAGAAATGTTTACGGCCTAGACGGAAGGGAAAAAAATTGGCGTACTTCATTGGACCGCTGATTGCGAGTTCAATCGCTCCTTTTGCTGCTCTTTATAGATTCACTCCGTCAGAGTGTCAGTAGATTCCTGCCCGTCACTTACAACTCCGAATAACGCGAAGCTTTCCGGATTTCCAGACAAGCGAGGGCTGACTGTCGGCTAGGCCCCGTCTTATGAACGATGCGTGACCTATCACTGGCTTACCAAAACATTTGGGACAGGACTGCCCTCAGACATTGACGCGCTATATAAAACTCGTCTATCGGACATGGATCCCCTCGTGAACTTGTTGTCTTACCACTACTTGCTCATAGTGCAAGGCGATTCCTGAAGTTCCCCACCCACCCCGAATCCAATCATGCCTGTCATTCCTTTAAACACACTCCTTTCCTCCAACACAGCCTCCATCGTCACAGCCGCTCCTTCTGTTTACACCGTGCCCGGTGCTTCGACTTCCCTTGTCGCTCATGCCATCCTGGTTCCCGCTTCCGCTATCGGCAGCTCCGTCTTGGTTTCTGCTCTCATCATCTGGCTAGTATATCGCGTCGTCAAGAAGCGCCGCCAGAAGAAACCGCCTGCTCTCAAGCCTCTCCGTCTCCGCCGCGACGCTGCCCGTCACCTGCATGTCGACATCGAGCGTGGACGAGGACCAATGAGCCATGAGACTCCTCGCGACAGGATCAAGAAGATGTCTTCGCCCAGTGTCGTCTTTGGGCCGAGCTCACCCGTGGCGCAAAGCGTTGTTATCTCCATCTGCTCGACACACAAGGGCATTCGGAAGGACATTGTCGAGATGGACATTACGGACGCATACAAGCGGGGCGATAATTCACTGGATCCTGCGATCACGAAGAACCGGCCAGCCAGCGAAGAAGAGAGCTCCAAATTCCTGACTGTCCCAGTCATTGGGGCTGACAGGACTCTCCGCACGGATCCCTGTACCACCAAGCTGACGGTACTACGGGAGCCACCAAAGAGGCATCTTTCCAGCCACTTGACTGCGGTTGCGACTGAAGGCTTTGCTACGGAACGTTCTGGTCGGTTTACGAGTCGGTCCGCTCGCCCCACACTTGAGACAATCGGAGAGGATGAATACGAGGTAATTGTTTAGATCGTGTCCTTTGCGAGTCTTGCAGAAGCTGATTGCATTGTCGAGCAGGTCACTCAAGTGGATGACATTCAAAGCCGGGTCCCAGTATCTGCCCTTAAAGTCACCTCCTGCGAGCCCGGCGATTCCAAGTCTCTGGCAGTTTCAGCCGTAAAGGCTGGTGGACCTGCTCGCACTGAGGCACGGACGAACAAATCGACGAACGGCGTTTTACAGGTAGAGTCGAGGGCCCCACTTTCCAGCCACTTGGTCAGGATTGAGACAGAAGGCTTCGCGAGTGAGCGCACCGGCCCGATCGCGAGCCTGGCAATCCGCCCTGCTCTGAAGGTCTTTGCAGAGGACGAGTCCGAGGTAAGTGTCTATGCCTACTGGATTGCTGTATAAACTGACAGTCTTCCCTGTAGGTCGCGGATGCAAGTGACCGGAACAATTGGACTTCAACCGCGTCCATATTCTCCGCTTCGATGGGTATCGGCAATACAACTACTCCAGCGGGTGACACGCAACGCATCCCTCTCGCCAGTAAACTCAAGTGCATAGATGTAATGGTGAAAGACGTCAAATCGCTACGTAACGGCAGCGATATTCGGTGAGCTATTTGCGTTTCTTACGTCTAACAGATCCTAACTATCCTCTAGCCTCGAGATGGGGGCTCCATTGCGTGTAGGGTACACTGGGCTGGAAGCCGCAGTCGAATACATCACGGTCAATACTATGGACAACAAGCAGACAGCTTCTCCTGTTCTAGCAACCGGGATCACGATAGCAACCACCCATGGAAGTGATTACCCAACTCCTGCGGAGCAAGGTCCCGGCGAGCGGACAACTCGGAAGAAATGCAAGGACCCCACCGTTGAAGCGACAGATCACTCTGTTTCTACGGAGAACGACGGCGGCACATCGTCCGCTACGGAACCACCAGGCGGCAGGGGGCCGAGCAAGGCGGTGTTTACCGCCAATGCTCGCCCTGCCGTGGTCGGTGTGATTCGAGACGACGGAGTGGAGTCGCACGGAGGCGGGGGATTACCTGGAGGCTCGCGTGACTTGCGGCGCACTTTATTGCGCACAAGGAATGCGAAGCCCGGGCCCCTGAATTCCGCGACCCCACCGAGGGCGACGTCGACCCCGAAACGCGTCGCGCAGTCAGGCATGCGCAAGCGAACTTTGGGTTCCAATGCATCGTCTATCGTTCGTTCACCCGTGGCGGAGTCGCCCTCGTCTGGAAGCTCGAAGTTCCTGACTGTCCCCGTTGCAACATATGGCAAGGCCGCGCGCAGGAGGAGCATTGTGAGAGCTACCAGCAGATCTGCAATCAACGGTGGCTTGCACACCCGGACGCAGGCTACCAGCTGCCCACTCGCGACCACTACGAAGAAGTCCGTGTCTGAACGGTCCGAAGGATCCGTAGTACGGGTACAGGTCAGCCAGCCCGCAACCAGCGCCAGGTATGAGACCAAGGCAAGTCGTCGTGTCCCCATTGTAAAGTTATGGCGGCTGACTATTGATTATCCCGTGCAGGTCACTCCAATGGATGGTGGTCACTGCTGGACGTCAGCCCCGTCCCTTACCATCGACGACTCCGACTCGGCGACTACGATCGACACGACATTTGACACTACTATCGAGTCGAACGTGTCCACGGCATCTGCGAAACGTGAGGCGTGTGTCATAGCTGACACGAGTGGATTCGAGAATATCGGAGTGCGATCTGAGGGATTACAAGCGCTGCGGAATGGCGGCGATATCCGGTATGTTCTCCGAATATTTCTTGCTTTCGTATCCCAATGATGTTTTCCAGTTTTGACACCGACGGCGTTCCGTTTATGGGCCAAATTGACCTCAAGGCAAGGTCCGAGTCCATCAAGATTGACAAGTCACCTGCGGGCGACAGTGCGACGACAGCGACATCGACACAACCTGCTGCAGCAGAGTACGACCAACAGGATTACATTGGCCGCTTCAAGATTGGGACCGTATTCGATGACCTATCTCTCGAGGAGATTGCTCCTCTCCTCGTAGCTGACATTCGTAAGGCCGTTCTCCTTCAAACTGGACCGCCGACCGATATGGAGCTAAGCAAGACGCGCTTCGGTGCTCATACTCGCCTCACTGCGGCCGACATTCTTCGCGACGCCCGCGTGACTCTGTTCGACGGCATTCGATCGTTAGGCGGCCTGGTGGTTTTACAACGTGCAGCTAAGCGTGCAAGGGATTTGAGGCTTATGCCGCGACTCCCTGCTTCCCCTGTTTTAGCAAGGGCCATGTCGACGAGCTCCAAGCGCGCGCCCCGTCTGTCTGCAACATCGCCTAGGAGTTGCACTGGTCCTCAACCTTACGCACCGTTGGATTCGTCTCCACTCGTCTCTGGTCTGGTCATCGTTGGTCCTCCCAAGATCGAGGTCAAAGTTACACCTGGGCCTGCACCCGCACCTGCAAAGGTCTCGAAGATGTCCATCAAGAGCGTCTTGTCGGCAATCAGCAAGTCCTCAAAGGTATCTGCTGGGTCTGGTTCTGCTGCATCTGGAGGTCGTCGTCAGCCACTGAAGAACATCCAGCCACCATCTGCTAGTACTGGGTCTTCTGGTGTTCTGCGTGCCGCTAGGCTCTCTTCTTGCTCTCTTGCTCGGCCTGTTTCGAACGTCAAGACTGGTCTACCGCTGTCAACGATACCAAAGACTAGATTATCAGCTGGGGCGGCTTCTCTTTCAGTCAAGAATAGTACGCCACCTGGTATCTGTCGACCGGCGATACAAGCTCGCCCTCCTTTTGGCAACCTCGGGTCCGCACCTGGTACACGTACGGCACAGAGTATGCATCGACTGTCTATGGATCCTAACAGGCGGGACACTCTCAGCTTACTCTCCGATGTATCTCGCGGACTCTCCCGATACCCAGCTATCTCTAAGCACGGGACTGCGCTCTCATCATCGCCTGGTAGGATCGTATCTACCATGGCGTCTGCGTCTCGACCTGGAATGGCTACAAGTTATGTCGCCCGTCAAGCTAGGGCGCATACTAGCTACTCTTCAACACTAAGGGCCCCGACTTCATCCCCCCTGTTGCGCACCAGGGGTGCGATGGATGGTCCGAAGCCTGGCTCTGTGGGACTTTCGGTGTCTCCGAGGGCTAGTTGGCGTTGAGTCAGCCACGCCGTCAACCACGACGGTTAGTATATACCCCGATATTTTATCTATTATATCTTCACTCCTATCTCGGATTGCGTTTTCTCTGTTCCCGGCGTGTCTATCTGTGTTCTGTACCTGTCTCTGTCTGTTCTCTTTTCTCTCTGCAAGAGGCGTGTATATACACGGCCGCCTCGATGCTTCTTCTGTTGTGCTCGGTCTTGCTCTCGATATATGTGCATTGCTTTTCTGGTTTCTGGTTTCTGGCTCTCGTCCGTGATCTAGCGTCTGCTTGTTTATATAGTGTTGATTAAAATATACCCAATCAACCATGCGTTCCTCAACTCCCAAGAATTTTGGTTCCCGTCAGGTCACGCTGCCGCATTATCATTGCCTATGGGTTGCTAGATGCTCCACCACTTTCACCACGTAGCCCTGTGCACTGTCTGTATGGTCCATCACTTTTCCCAAGGCAATTATAGACGATATTACTGGACTTCAGAAATAGTCCTTCTGTTCCAAGTATAAATGGAGATCACGCGGACACTCGTATACCGTTACAGACGGGACCCCCGGCGTCTTCACGCACATACTCTGACTCAAATTATTTGATTTTCGTGATTGGCGTCCCTTCTGCATTGTGTGACTTTTCGCAGAAAGTTCGAGTGAGCAAATCTTTCGAGCACACGAAAACTTTACTTACGCTCAGCGCTTCCATAGCTGTACCTCCAATACTTGATACTCCTTCCCTCTTTGCAAATGATCAATTTGCGTTTCAGCATCACATGGGTGTGCGTGCCAGACCTCGGTGATCGGAATAGCGCCTCCTGGAAATTGCTTTTCCCAGCGCAAATGTATCCTTGGAACTTTAGGTCAGTGCACATTTGCCTGGTTAATTTGATCCCGTGTCGCCTTGCTGACGCGCGCAATATCCTAAGCCTCACTTTTCAGTTAACTGATTTCATCCGATCCACACTCTTTCATTTGATGTCACGTATCGCAAGTACAATTCAAGGACTCCAGCATTTCCTCAGTTTAATTTTCTACAGTCGTGTACTGCTAGCATCACTTCATTTTAAGCCTGATCAACTCAGCGTAAAAATTATAAAGTATCGAATTTCTAATGCTCCGAGATATAAGTACAAAATACAATAACCGTTTCATGGGCCCATTGAGACAAGGAGGAGCGAGCATTAGTAGAGACAGAAAGGTAGATTTTTGAAAGGATACAAACAAAAGCAAGATAGTAACTAGCGAAGAAACCTCATCCTAATATTGGTGATTGTGGATGCTGAAGTTCATCATATCAGGTGCAAGTACATCGTGCATCGTGGCATCCACTTCCGTAGACTGAAGGGCACCCATCCAGTTGAAACCTGTAAACCCGTTGTTATTAGAAGAATCCGCATCAAAAGCGCAGACGACCTGCCTGGCATGTCTTGCCAAAGCGACGTATCCGGCATTGATTGGATCGATTGCAGGAGGTCGTTATCGAATGGTAAAGGAGGATGGAAAAACTCCGGTACATTCATCTGCAGTGCATTTGATGAATTGAATATTTCCATTCCATGTTGTCCCTGTTGATGTTGTCCTTGCTGGCTCCCATCCATACCCAATCCGGTTTGGAAGTTTCCTTGCGTATGACCATGATTAAAGTCGAACGTGACATCCGAGGCCTCATTGGTCGCAGGATACAGACTTCCCATAGTGTTCGTCAGGTTTGCAGGTGGTGGTGGCGATGAAGACGCCTCGCACAACGCCTGTCGAGAAGCATTTAACGCCTCTACGCCAGTGGATGGCGAGCTAGGCGAGTGTGTAGCCGTGCCAACGGAGTCTGGTGACGCCGGCGAAGCTTGCGAAGGATTTTGTTTGTCACTAGAATTGCTTGTGCGCTGTGTCAATTTGCGGGCCCCCGGGCGCCTAGGAAGACCGCTCCCTCCCTTTAGCGCGTTGGGTGAGAGCTCAACCTTGGCCATTGGTGTAGCAAGCAATCCGTTAAGGAATCGTGACCAAAGCTTGGGACTGTGCTTGTCATCGACCACTACCTCCGGAGAGCTCAAGAGATCAATGATACCACGAACGAGGTATTCAATCTCCTTCCGCTGCTCCGTCCGAAGATAAGGTGCATACTTCGGATGCAAAAGCTGCAGAATCACTTAGTCAGGGAGACTTTCCGCTAGCCGATGATGCTCTTACCTTAATTAGAAATGCCGATGCAAAAGTGACAAAGACAGACTGAGCATCAGGTCCATGCCGGAGATACACCCTTTGAGATGAGAGTTCGTCAATAAATACTCTCAGAACCTCCGTAGCGGCACGGTAACACTGTATCAGGATTAATTTTTTTAATAATTATAGTTTTTGAGTAAAAAGACATCCTCTTACGCGATCAAAGAATGACGCTTGCTGTGAGTGATTCTTCCCAAATGCATGCTGGAACCCAAACGAAAGCACTGTGAGACGAGCATAGCGATATGCAAGCTTGATAAGGCTGTTGCGAAATCGCCCTTGAGCGTCATCTGGATCGGTCTCTTGGGAGAGTCGCTCATTCCATTCTGCTTCGAGCGCAACAAGTGTCTCATCAATCTCAGACGAGAGGTTATTGAGATCCAAATCCTGATGAGTCAAGATAAGTAAATAACGAGAACGTTTAGTAATGGTACATGCCTTGTTCAATCCTGTCGGGTTATTCGGGTTGCTGTAGATCTTCTGTGAAAATTCGCCCAAGAGACGAAGGTCTACATTATATGCAACCAGCTGTATGTCGAAGTTCGGCAAGTTGTATGGAGAGGAATTGTACCAAGCTTCAGAATGGCAGGCGATATAGTCTCGCGATGCTATGGTGCTCGCTTTGCCATGCCAGCTCGCAGTCGAGCGGTCGAGGTTGTAACAGTTCATCCATACCCGGGTGCGGTTTAGCAACTCGCGCGCGTGTTGTTCATTGCGCGGAGGTGAGGTATTTGGGTGATGAAGATTTAGATCCGTCGCGACACGGATCGCTAGACCCAGATAGAGCCATGTACGATCCTC
Source organism: Coniferiporia weirii (assembly GCA_024195185.1). Classification (NCBI taxonomy): domain Eukaryota; kingdom Fungi; phylum Basidiomycota; class Agaricomycetes; order Hymenochaetales; family Hymenochaetaceae; genus Coniferiporia; species Coniferiporia weirii. The sequence goes on from JAKOPK010000303.1 coordinate 28,541, forward strand.
TTCCCAGCGACGCATCGGGACCGGATAGAGACTGAGGAGAATGTACGCGGAAACAGTCTCCACATTCTTCGGACCACTAATAAGTGCCGTGCCTGCTGCAAGTTGCGCATATGTCGTTAGTTCTTCGTATAGGCCAGGATGTTCGGAGTAATATCGTGATGCGACAGCACAGACTGTGCGAATACCAATCAGTCCACATCGTGGTGTGAATGAAAGAGGATCTGATACTCACTAACGGTAAACAGGAATGGTGAACGCCAATAGGTGGTCTGCGCCGTGTAGAGGATCGGGTCGAGGAGAGAACATGATACGTTCATCTTATCAAAGTATCTGTTTCCAGACAATTGGTCGGCTTTTGGGGGGGGGAAAGGAAAAAAAAACAATTGTACGTACATCCCAAACAAAATTTCAACCTCCTGCGTCGACACGATCCCGCGCATCAGAATATGGGGGACGGGGTGCCTCGCCGGTGCCAAACGCGATGGGTCGGGTACGCTTCCGCGCCTGGCCTCAAAAAATCCGGGCGCAGCAGCACCATAACCCTCTCCTTCACTTGACGATTCCTCCCGCTTCACGGACACTCGGACCTCTGAATCGGAACCAGATCCGTCGTTGCCTGATTGGACGTGCTTTTCTGTGTGAGATGTACCAGCCGAGAGGGGCGACAATAAACCTTCGGCTCCGCCAGTTCCACCCGGTGAGTCAACCTCAATACCGCTTCCTCGACCAGCCTCAACCGTAGTACCTCCAGCCCCACCGATGGAGCTCTTTGGACTCCTGCTGCCCTGTCGGTGTCCCTCCGCCTTGATGCCTAGATGGGCGAGCAGCCCAAACGGCGCAGCAGGCGTCGTCGGTAGCGGCGCAAGATGAGGCGGCTGCGGTGTCCTCCTGCGTCCACCGCGCCCGTGTGAGTGTCCGCGTCCTCTTGATGATGGTTGTGCGGAACCCTCACGCGATGCGCTCCTTACTGTCGATGCAGGTGAGGCGTGGCGAGACGAATCCATGTTGACAGAATCTCGGGCATCCGGGCTGAACGGTGGTCCGGCCACTGCAAAAACGTCTCTTTCTTCTTCGGTGTCCGCGTCCTGCCTCGCAGGTTCCCTCCATTTCGTACCGGCATCTCCTTCCGTAGCTTCCGAAATGTTTTCCTCGAAACCACTTTCCTCGCCCTCATATGCGTCGTAGGAATCGTCCCCTTCAAACTCCTCTTCATCGCCATCTTCGTCACCCTCTCCATCCTCTGCGAGAGCGCCGTTGTCAATCAGCCCGCCGATAGCCTGAATTGACTCGCGTGCTCTCTCGATCCACTCCTGTACATCTGGTCGAGGCACAACAGCGCCCGTACCCACCGCAAATGAGGACGACACGTGCCCGTTGGCAGATGCCGACCCTGGAGGGGGGAGGGGAGTATTTGAAAGCGAAAGCCGCGTCGGCTCTGTTCAGGGTCATCCGAGTTAAGCACGAAAATCCTTTACACTCGAATTCAATGAAAACACAAACCGTTGTGAAGTGCGCGCCTTCGGTATTCTTCAACTTGCTGCACGAGTTTCTGTATTTGATCCGCCTGGTTGCGAATCTCATTCAACAAGTGTTCTCGTTTCCTATATCATCGTTAGCATGCCGGAGCGCTGGTGAGAAAATACTAGTGCTTACGGCGGCTGCCTACGCTTCTTCCGTCCAGGGGTCGTGCAGTCGTGCCGTCCATTGAGACAGCGACGACAAGTGTTAGGGTCCGTCGTGAACTCACATCGGACCTTTAAATTCTTGCAACGTACGCATGCCGGTCTGTGTATCCTATCGGAAACGTATCAGTATCGCAGAACCTGCTGCACAACAGATAGACATACTGTTTCGATCTCGAGTCTGGCCCCGTCTGCTCCTGACCCGGTCCACCATCCGCATCAGGGATATAGTGCACCCCTTGACCCAACAGTCCGCCTTGCATATCCTGAGAAAGTCCCGAAGCGGGGATGCCTGGCTGCACCATGACATGCGAAACGTAATTATCGTACTGTTCTCCAGGCTGCGCAAATGCATACTGCCCCGCGTCCTCCTCGCCAGAGCCGTCGCTAGGGAAGCGATCAAGCACGGTATCTGCTCTCTGGCGCTTATTTTGTGGGGTGTACCCGTGTGGGTCCAGGTAATCCTGTTGCTGCTGATGTTGCTGATGACGCTGCTGGGAGGTAAGCGATTCAAGCGGCGGGACGCCCTCAGGTACACCCGTGTGTATTCCCTGTCCTAACGGGTTCGCGGCGACGAATCTGAACGTCGAGCCAAATGTCTCTTGACTGCTCACAAGGGCATCGGGGCTTCCATTCCCACTGTTCGGCGAGCCCAGATCCTGGCTCTGTTGTTGCTGCTGACCGAAGACAAATGCGTCAGGAGGGCAAGCATTCGCGGCGAGTGCGGTGGCCGTGCGTCCAGTGTACTTCGGCGAAGCATTCCCTGGGCCCTGTCCGACACCAATCACAACCGGCTCCTGCTGGGATTGTTGCGGGGGGTACGAGAGTGCGCCGAGCCCATCGAACTCAACCGCATCGTAATGGTGTTCGAGCTGCAGCTGGGGCTGCCGAGATTGGTACTGAGGATGCGCCTGGTGCGCGGATGCTGGCGGGATGAAGCTTGGTTGCTGGTGCACCTGCATCGACTGCCTTCGGTACTGGGAGTGTGTCTGCGAGGGTTGCGACTGTATGTGCTGCTGAAGTGGGTACTGGTGGTGCATGGAGTCCACAGGCGGAGGCCAGTATGCGCTAGATGTATTCGACATCAGGCAAAATCTGCCGCATAAATCGAAGATGATGGGAGTGAGACAGGGTCGATTCGCGGGATAGAGTTCAATAAAGAAGTCCTGCAGACACAAAAGAGGTCACTGACCCTCACGTGGAACGGTCCCTTAAAGGATATCGCAAGATTTACGAATACCGTAGTAAAAGGAGGGGCTGCTTTCAAAGTGAATGTTCCTGTTCATATGGTCCATCAGCAACGAACGACTCGGATATTACGAAGGTTTTACAAAAGTAAGCAAAGCTGACCATACGACTGCCTACAGCCGTACGACTGCTCAAAACAGCTGATGCAGCTTGCAAAAAGTATTATACTCACCAAAAAAACGTAACCGACTCCCACACCGTTTTCTGGCAAGACGGCCCACCCGACGCATAGGTTGGTGTGAGGATGTATCACGCGAATTGTCAAATCAGGATCGCAGTGTTTCAAAGCATGGTTACGGGCAGGAAGGCATGGGCGCGAGATGAACGGTGCAAGAGAAATGGCGACATTTAGCAACCCAATAGACAGGAAAAGAAGGTAGGATGTACCCACAGTGTGCAATCAATCAGCCGCGCTGGTCCCTGTACTGATGCCTCGATAGTCCACGTCCCACTCGTCCAGCAGCCTTGGTGATGGGGGATAGCTTCGTACAACAATGAGTAAGGTATCACTCAAGAAAGAGGATGGAGACGAGGGGTAGACGCTGAGGACGAGCCCGCGAGCCGATATAATTCGTCAGACAACGTCCACGCCCGACCAGTGCGTACCGATCCGAGCTGGTTGCTGACCTGACGCGATTAATATTCAACGAGCGCGTCTATGCTCGCTTCGACTGCAATGGGGGATTCCCAGAACCAAAAGGGACGTGGCAGATAGCGAACAGGGTTTGCGACGCGTTTCTGCGAGGAGAACGGAACGGAGCAGATATCTACAGGCGCCGACTCCGGGAGAAATCTTGAATTCAGCTGGAGAGTTAGCTTAAAGTCGAAGTTGTGCGCTTTTAGAGAGAGCACCCCCTACACAGTATGGGGAGGAATCAGTGAGACGAAAAGAAATAAAATAACAAATAGAAATGAGAGGAAAGTGCAAGCATTCGGGGCAGAATGGAAGCAATCACTGACAGTGATAGATGTGACCCAAGAGGGCAAACGATGTGACTCCGGCGTTATCGTCACGCCTAATCGACGCGTGTCGACTTTGAGTGAGCAAAGTTTCTGTCCTCCCGATCTTATAGCAAATCGAGAGCTGGGTTCCCCCACCCAAGGAGGGTCTCACGGTACGACGATTGCTGTACGCTGTGCTCTTGATCCAAACGTCTTCGCTTGGTTCTTTAGAGACGGTCGAAGCAAAGACCAGGGCTGTGCGGTATGAGCCTCGTGTCGATCCCTTAAGATACAGCAATCCCTCATATTTGTCCCTTGCGATCCAGTCTCAACTGATGAGAAATGGCGGGAATGCGTAAATGCCAACCTCATCATTCTCATCGCTTCGCCTTTGTCCTTACCGATTTGAGTTTTTTTAACTTTCGCTTCCGTGTCCGACGACTAATGTGAGATGCCGACCGGCCGCAACTGATTTGCATGCTCGACCATTCAAGCTTGACTGTCCCGTATCTCACGAATCTCGCTGTTCCCAATTAGCCTACGCACAGTCTCTCTCAGGTCTTACCAACTTGTAAGTGCTCGTACTGACATTGGTCCTCGCACGAAGGCATTCTTTCACGCCCTCTTCAAGTCCTTCTCACCTTCTCCTGACTTTCATGATCGGAGGAACAGCGACTCCATATATATAAGGCTGCATAACCTGGGAGTTTATCAAATATCGGATTGGTGTCGTAATCTCAAACAATGCCGCACCGGCTGTAGCTTCTCGTTCGGCCGACGAGCGCTAATAGATGCATATATATGCCTCTGCCGCTTTTGGGAAGAGCTTTTCAGGTCAACGCCCTACTTGTCCTCGCACGTGTTGATGTAGGCCATCTTTGGTTTACTTCGTTTCAACGCACGATTATCTCTTCGCACAGCCTGCTCGGATTCGTCCACCAGCACGTTCACAGCATTAACGTGTCTCATGTCTCCGTGAACCTTACCGGTAAGTATCTCATTTACCGCACTCTGCGACGCGATCGCCACCTTAAAACGGTTCGAGCCAAGGTCGATATACAGGTGGGTGACAAAAGTGACTGTGATTTGCATTTTTCGAGTATTTTGACAATAGCTTCTGCAAAACATCTTTAT
>JAKOPK010000304.1:0-33537 GCA_024195185.1 Coniferiporia weirii
GAATTGCTTGCCATGATGGCAATGTGGCGTCCGGCGAGGCGGACGTGTCGAAGTCGTAAGGCGCAGCCTCGGGGCCCTGGCGCGCACGGGTGGGTACTGGCAACGGGTGACTGCGTGACGAATCGCAGTACTGTACCGTGACGTCTATATTAAGAACATAGGAGGCCGGAGAATTATGTCAGCAGGCCCGGGCCCGTCCGGTCCCCCTTCGGCTTGGGCGGATGTCCGGGCAGCAGCCGGGACGCTCTAGACTGCATTCGCACATGTGGTATTTGTTAAATTTTAAAAAATTTATGCACCCTCAAGACCGAAAAAGAAAGGGTGTTTTGCAGACCCGGCAACGCGAGCCGAGGAGTCTCGAGCCCGGTGTGAGAACGGCTCCGACTTAATCCCACATGTGCCTTCAATTATGTGTGGCGGTGCGGCCGTTATAAGGGCAGCGCTCCTGCCCGCTGGGAATTACGCCCCTTCTTTTCGCCGTCATCCTCTCTCCCCCTCCCGCCCTCTGTCCGGTACGTTTTCCTTCCCTTTTTTCTTTTCTTTTCTTTTCTTTTTTCGCACCCCCGTTCCCGCCGCCCCGCCGTTGCCGTTCCTCTCGTCTCATTGGCTTATAGACATTGCAGTGCATATACTCGCCTTTCCTTCAAATAGTCGCTCTCTTGGACTTCTGGTCCTCATCGGTCTCTACACCTAACGTTAGCACCCCACCTCACGCTCACCCACCCCATCCCATCCACTTCTCGCAATGTTCGCCTCCAAGACGCTCGTCGCCCTTTTCGTTGCTGCTGTCGCTACTGCTCGCGTTGTTCCGAGGACGGAGACTCCCTCCGACTGGTGGTCTGGTCTCGAGGTTTGTATCTTGCACGTCTCATCATTAATATTCTGCAATACTGACCTGGCCCTGCAGAACTACCAAACGTACCACACTCGTTACCTCGCTCTTGGTTGCCAGTTCCAGCATGGACAGACCTTTTTCGATGAGTGCTGCCATCCCCTCCTGGTAAGTCGTTAGCTCTTGCTTTTGCGTCTTCTCAGTCTATGCGCTGTCCCTATACTCATGTCCCTTCGCTTTCAGAAAAACCAGAGTCTTTCGTCTCGCCCTTCGGAATGCACCCCGTCCGCGTCGGCTTCAGTTTCGGCTGCATCAGCTGAGCCGACGTCGACCGTGACTACTCCGAATGATCCGCCCCAAAGCTCGACCACCGGAACCGTCAATGTTTCCGGCGGTAGTGATGATGGCGATGATGATGACTGCGACAGTAATGACGACAACGACGACGACGAAGACTGCGACGATGACGGTGATGACGACGACGAGTCTGCCACGCCGACGCCGACGCCTGCTTCTTCTTCCTCTTCGTCTACGCACGTCCCGTCGTCCACTTCGTCTAAGGCCTCCTCGACCACGCATACTTCCACACACACCTCCACGCACTCGTCTTCCGTTCAACCCACGTCTTCAAAGACCTCCAGGGCGCCTTCGTCTACTGGCTCTTCTCAGGTCTTTACCGACGGATTGTGAGTGAAAGAAATGTCAAATTGAACGCTACACACGGGATCCTTACCTTCTCGTTTTAGCGCGACGTTCTTCTATCAAGGCGGTAACGAGGGCGCATGTGGTATACTCCATTCCGACTCTGACCTCATTGCTGCTATTGGTATGCTTCGGCTATCCGTATTCTATGTATCTTCAGTACTGACGATTCTTAATTTACCTCCTAGATATCGCCCGCTACGGCGATACCAGTGTAGTCTCCCCGCTTTGTGGAAAACAGGTGAAGATCACTAACACCGACAACAACAAGTCGGTGACGGTCACGATTGCCGATGCGTGCCCTGGGTGCAAGAACTCGGACTCTATCGATCTCTCTACTGGAGCGTTTGACAAGATCGCGGCAGAGTCCACCGGTGAAGTCCCTAGTGAGTGCACAATTTCATATTCAGCTGGCAATGTGTATCAGCGCTGACTACGTATCCAGTCTCCTGGGAATTTATCTAGATGACGATCCCGGCGGTCCGCTTTCCTCTCTTATTTCTTGGTCAATTTCTCTCTCATCCGTAGTGCAAGTCACTTCGTCTCTCTTCTTGTGAAAAAGGGGTTCGTCGATCGCTCCCCCCCTGGTGGCTGTATGGGTCTAGCTACGCATGCGTAGTTCTGTTGTAACTGTCTGTACTTACAATACACGCTTAGTGGGTCCGAGGAAGTGTAGCTTGGTCTGCACTTCCGAGGATTCTGGTCGTGAAATAGAAATACTGTGTGATAAAGTTTGTTACAATATTCTCTTGACGAGCGTTCAGCCATTGGAGCTGGAGTTCTCTTGTTCTTTTATCCTGCGGGCTTTTGTGCATTACGCATAGGTAGTCGATGATTATCCGAGTTCTCACGTGACCAAATTTTGGAGTTTGAGGACATTGTCGTTGTAATCTAAAGCTTGACCTGATTCAACCGGGCCACTACTACGCCTGGTAAATGTGTACGCCCAAGCAAAGTATCGTAGAAAATAAAAGAAAGTGATGTATGTATCAACTTGTCATGTTTTGCTCAATGTGCACGGCTGACTTCCTGCTTGGAATACTACGCGCGCAAGACTCGATTCTCCCCACAGCACTGTTACTTGCCCTTCGCGGAATACCTCCCGGAAATGCAGAACATCCTCGTGGTTGGAGGCAATGGCTTTATCGGTACGCACGCCTGTCCGACTTCGCCATACATAATACGCTTCCTTACAACGTCCTATATGTTTCTGTTTCCCGAACAACAGGCTCTGCCATATGTAAAGCAGCACTGGCCCGCGGGATGAACGTCACAAGCATCAGGCACGACTCTCCTCTTAATGGAAGAGCAACGTTTCTGACATGTCGTTGTCCGTAGCACTTCCGGACGGTCCTTCAGGACTCCGAAGGGCCACGCACCTGCCTGGACTCAGAAGGTTCTTATTCATCTATTTGTTCATGTCTAGTAATTGCATATAACTCGTTCTGTGCCCTCCTCGTCATGAATGCAGGTGACTTGGCTCGCTGCCGATGCTCTGGCACCAGCGTCGTACGCAACGCTGCTTCCCGGGAGCACGGCAGTTGTGCACACGCTCGGCACGCTGCTTGAAGATTCTGGATATAAGGATGCGGTTAGGCGAGGGGATCCGTTTGGTGTCGCTGGGAGCCTATTTAAGAGTTTGAGTGGGGGAGGAACGGGTAACCCTTTAGACGAAGGTGCACGGAGAGGATCGTACGAGGTGCTGAACAGAGACGCCGGTGAGCTTGTTAATTCTTGTTCTCATCGCTGTTTGAACACCAGTTGACTGAAATCCACCGTCACATAAAGCTTTGGCCGTGTGTGAGGCGTTCGCATCCTCCAGCAAATTAATCGAGGACTCAGACTCGTCTCCCGCTGTCTTACGCAAGCCGTTTATATACGTTTCGGCGGAGGACATCTTTAGGCCGCTCGTCCCTGCGCGTTATATCGAAACGAAGCGTGAGGCAGAGCGTGGAATAGGCGAGCTCTTATGTGGGCGGCCTGATCTCCGCGCAGCGTTCATACGACCCAGTGGGTACCCATCAGATTAAATGCACACCGGCTGCAGCCAAACTGCGTAATTAACCTGCTATGCGTTTCTCCCTAGGTCTCGTGTACCATTCACACTACCGGCCACTCACAACGCCCATTGCTACCCTGCTCGATCTCTCCTCCACCCTCCACCGTGCCGCGCCCGCGGGCGCGCCGACACCGTCGAGCGTCCTGCGCGCGCTCGGCTCTGCATTTTCGTCTTCTGCGTCTGCAAATCCCACCGGAATTGACCTTGAGCCCAGTCCCCTGGCTTCTGTCGCGAATGCAATGACTGTGCCGCCCATACACGTTGACCACGTTGCGGAAGCGGTTTGCAAGGTCATACAGGATGACTCGGTGGAAGGCGTTGTGGACGTGCGGAGAATGAGAGAGTTAATAGGGTGGGTAGAAAAGGGTCAGAGCCAGCAAAGTGAACGAGTAACTGGGCACGAAATTTAGTACACGATATACTTCCTGATGCTATAGAATAGTCGTTACTCTTAATAATAATGCGTACTTCACTCTCAAATCCCATCATAGTATATGTTGCGTGATAAATGTTGTGCGTAATGTCACGTGACGAGAGGTGTGAGAAGTCTTAACCAAAGATGAACCTGACATAACTCTCCAGATCTCTCCAGCCTCCGAAAGCCATTCCTCTGTTGTTCATTCCTCGCCATGTCCTTCGCTACTGAGGCCGGGAATGTGGGCATAGATGCGCATATGGCGCTGAGTGATGATCCTCAGATGCTCGACATCAACAATTTGCAAGTGAAGGATGACAAGGCCGAGGAGGGCGAGGGTGAGGAGATTGAACAAGGCAAGAATATCTCGGACGACAGCTCCGAGGAAGAGGAGGAGGATGAAGAAGCCGCCCGCCGCGTTCGCGAAGGCTTTATTGTCGATGAGGACGAAGAAGAGGACGAAGACGAGGAAGAAGACGAGGAGGAGAAGAGGCGCAGAAAGAGGAGGAAGCACAAGCACAGGCATAAGCACCGCAGACGTGAGTGTGGTAGCGACATAGGTATCGGTGTTCAAGCTGATGTTGTTTTTGATGTTTAGGTGAAGTGGACGAGGACGAGGACCTCGATGAGGAGGACCTTGAGCTGCTCGAGGAGAACACAGGCGGGCGCATAGGCCGTTCTCGGCACCTTACACGCCTCCGGCGCGGGCGTGACTCTGGTTCCGACGAAGAGGGAATAGTGTCTTCCAAGCGCAAGGGCGTTGTTGAGTCGTCTGACGATGACCTCGACGAAGACAATATTATTGGCGCACGCACCATTCAGGATATTCAAAACATCTGGGATGACGACCGTGCGGGTGGTCGTGACGAAGATGAGGACATGGACATGGACGACTTTATTGATGATGAGGACGATGAGGAGGGTGGAGCGGGCGCTATGGCGGAGGAGGAGAAGGAGGAAAGGAGAAGAGAAAGAAGGAGGCTCGAGTTGGAACGCAGGAAGGCTTTGAAAAGTCGACCAGAGCTAACTGGCATAGACGCTAAGTACGACTCATTCATATTGTTGAGTACGTGATTATTTATCTTTCTTTGCAGTGCTTGGGATGAGATTCATGACGTGTTCGGCGACGGACACGATTATGACTGGGCGTTGGTCGATGAGGAGGACGATACCATGCTTGATGAAGCGTCAAAGCCCGAGATGAAGTATCAGGATGTGAGGGAATTCTCTTTCCTTTCCTTTTGTTCTTTGCTCAAAGTTTCCAGGTATTTGAACCCTCGGAGATTCGGGCCCGTCTGCTTACAGAGGACGATGACCTTATTCGCGTCCAAGACGTGCCAGAGCGAATGCAGCTCGCCACCTCTACCTTGTCCTCTAGTATCAGCATGGCATTCCCTGATACTCTCACTCAGGGTGAATGCGTCGATGCCGCCTCTTGGGTTACACCACGTCTTGGGGGTGCGAAAGAGCGCGACTATTTCAAGAGCGACGGACGGTATCACCACCTTCTTGGGAAGCTTGTTGAAGCTGTCACTCGCGCGCTTGAATTCCTGCTCATACAGAGTCTCGAAGTGCCTTACATCTATGCCCATCGCCGAGACTTCATTTCCTACTTCAACCCGAAGGACGCACGTATGCCGCGAGTCGAGCTGCTCAATCAGGATGACTTATGGCGCATTTACGCTCTCGGGCAAAAGTTTCGCTCCTTGTGCCAGAGGCAAAAGGCATTGCACGGGATTTATGAAAAACTTATCGTACGGGACGAGTATTACGAGGAGCACTTGAAGACGAATATGGACAGCGTCGAGGCTGTCGCAGACGTCACACAGTGGCTGGGGTTGAAGTACAAGGATAGGAAGAAGGACTCATTCGAACTGCACTTCCACGACGATGAGGACCAAGGCGAGGCAAAGAAGCACAAACTTCCTAGTCGAATTTCAGCATACGAAGTCGCTAAAAAGAGTATTGTGTCGACTCTTGCTGAGGTATGTGAAATTCTTTAGACACGTCGTGCAGTAGAAAACTCAGCGGAACTCAATGTCAATCACAGGGCTTCGGTATTAAATCTCACGAGATTGTCCTGAATTTTATGTCTAAAGGCCACAGCTTGCACTTCGTCGAAGACAATGAGTTACCTCCCATCGCCTATGCGGAGCGATTCTCAGATCCCGACCCCTCAAAAGCGATCCCTCCCGAAGAGCTGCTTCGTCAAGCCCACATGATCATCGCGACCGAACTGGGCGCTGATCCTTTACTTCGGCGACATGTGAGGGAACTGTTCAAGGAAGCTGCCCAAGTCTCCATCTCACCAACCGAGCGAGGAAAGCACAAGATCGACGAGTATCACACGTACTACGTAAGTTGGCTACGCGACGACTACATAACACTGCCTAACCGATATATTTCAGAACTTTAAATATCTCTCGAACAAGCCAGCTTCGGAGATGCTCCGATCCACGCAATACTTGAATATCCTCGCCGCAGAGGCGGAGCTTCTTGTGACGGTTTCAATCACCTTGCCGAACGACGTGAAGCAGGTATTCACGAACCAACTCGTGGATGCCTTTTCTTCGGACGGTTTCAGTGAAACAGCTAAGGCGTGGAATGAGGAGCGTGTTGTGGTTGTACAGGACGCGATTGAGAAGTACTTGATTCCCATTGGCATTAAATGGGTTCGCGAGTATGTCCGGGAGGAAGTCGAAGACTATCTGGCTAAGACCTGTGGCGATGCCTTTTACGAGGTGAGACTTCAGCTATTTTGGGTGCTTTCTTGTTCCAACCTGCCTGTTTGCATAGAAAATTAATGTCGCACCTTATCGTCCCCCCGAGCTTGAAGATGGCGAGCAGGCCTCTGTGCTTGCTGTATCTTGGGGCAAGGGTGACCCGAAGAGGGACGAGATTAACTTTGTTTTCCTTGACGAGGCCGGTCGATTGCGTGAGCACCTCCAAATCGACAACTTGGCCGAGGACAAGAACAAAGAAGAGTTCAAGGACTTCGTCAAACGGCGGAAGCCTGATGTCGTCGTTGTGGGTGGGCTGACCATTCAGACGACGAAGCTATCGCATCAGTTAAAGGAAATACTTGATCCCCCGGCCGAGAACCAAGAGGATAATCTCTGGGGTGGTGATGAAACGCGCAATGACTCCGCTCTCAAGGTTCCCGTCATATATGCGCAGGACGAGGTTGCGAGACTGTACCAGCACAGTAAACGTGCGGGAGAGGAGTTCCCGCATTTACCGCTCATAGCGAGATATTGCGTGGGGTTAGCACGTTATGCACAGAACCCACTCAATGAGTTTGCTGCTCTTGGTCCAGATTTGACTGTCATTACATTCGATGAGATGGCCCAGCCCTTGGTGAGTACTTTCAATTAGGAAGATTAGGAGTAAAGACTTACACACTTGACATATCTCTAGGTTCCGAAGGAAAAGCTGCTCTCTGCACTGGAGCGTGCACTAGTCGATGTTGTCAACAAAGTCGGTGTTGACATAAATCGAGCCATCAGCGATCCATATTACGCAACTCTCCTTCCCTATGTCGCAGGTCTGGGTCCTCGTAAGGCTCAAGCGCTCGTCAAGAAAATTGTTTCATTGGTGAGCTTGGACGTCGTATGCATACTACTTAGTCTGACACACATTGAAGGGTGGAAGCTTGATCAACCGAGGGCAATTTATTACCCAGAGCATACTGACTATGCGCATCTTCTTGAATGCTGCTGGATTCCTTCGTATCGCTCAAGATCCTGACTACAAAGAGCCGAAGAGCCGTGGCGGCGCAAGTAATGACTATACAAATTCCCCTGATCCCCTTGATGATACGCGAGTACACCCCGAGGACTATGATCTGGCTCGCAAGATGGCCACGGACGCACTCGAGCTGGACGAGGAGGATGTCCATGATGAACATCCCTCGACTGTTGTGTCTCAAATCATGAAGGATGGCGATAATGTCCGAAAACTTGATGAGCTCAACTTGGATGAGTTCGCTATCAGCATGGAGGAGTCGAGCGGTGACCTCAAGCGACATACGCTCAACGTCATAAGGGCAGAGCTTATCAAGCCTTTCGGGGAGCTCAGGCCAAACTTTGTCTTGCCCGACGCTTGGGAAGTGCTCACGATGCTGACGGGTGAAACGCAGCGCACCCTGCGAGTTGGGTTGATCGTCTCCGTGTTTGTTCTGCGGACCAAGGCCGGTTATATTGTCGTCAAACTTGACTCGGGTATTGAAGGTGTCATCAACGCGTCCTACCTGGCTGATACTGCTGACGGATTAGCTGTTATCACGGATGACATCGTGAAGAAGGGACAGACTATCCCGGGTGTGATCATTGATGTCAAGACTGACCTGCAGAAAGACCAATTCTCTGTAGAGCTCTCGTCTCGTCCATCAGATGTATCGGCCGGCGATGGACAATTCCGCCGTGTAAAAGCTGATGAGCACTGGGACCATGCCCACGCCAAACATGATTATGATTTGCAGCAACGGAAGAAACGTGCAGAGGTGGACCGCACACGGCGGGTTATCAAGCACCCTAACTTCCAAAACTTCAACTCGTCGCAAGCAGAAGCGTTCCTGGACAAGCAGCACTTAGGCGATGTGGTGATTCGTCCGTCGTCAAAAGGCTCGAACCACTTGGCTGTAACGTGGAAAGTGGCAGACAAGCTGTACCAGCATATCGGTGAGTTGAAATAAAAGTACTTGGAGTCTTTCTTGACGCAGATTCAGATGTTGTTGAGCCGAACGCCGACCCATCGGGCCAGAACATTGGCAGTCAACTCATCGTGGACGGGAAATACGAATTCGCTGACCTGGATGAGTTAATCGTCAATCATGTGAAGGCCATGTCGCGCAGAGTCGAAGAGTTGATGTCTCATGAGAAATTCAAAAAGGATGACGACGAGCTTCGTGAGTTAATGAACCAAACGTTTCAGGCCTTTAATAACGATCGTTTTCGCTTGTCTTTCCAGAAAAGTTCCTGATGAGCTTCGTCGCTGCCAATCCCAATAGGAGCATCTATGGGTTTTCGCTGAATAGGAAGAAACCTGGACACTTCAATCTTTCTTTCCTAGCTAAAAAGGGCTCTTCGATTCAGACCTGGGTATGTTTTCGCGCCTACCGTTGTTCACACTTACATCTCTCTTATCAAACTACTACTTCTAGCCCGTGCGTGTAGCCCCTGAGGCATACTACCTTTTCGATGCAGCCGCAGTTGGCGTGTCTGAACTGTGCGATGCTTTCAAAGTTCGGTGAGTGGAGGATTACGTCCATGAGAATTGCTTAAGCTAATGCATCCGGTTCGCAGTTACCTACATGAATCTAAAAACACGGGGGGTGCTGGCGCTGGGGGCGGGAAGACGCCATTCGGCGCGGGTCGCATGACTCCCGGCCGAACGCCCGGCCGTCCAGTGGGCTATGCGACGCCAGGACACATGTCCGTGCGCCAGGCAGCACACACACCTAATCCCTACTCTGCGCCAGGTCCTGCTGGTCCGCTAGTGGTTCCGCTCGTGCCTGGAGCGTCATCGTACGGGGGTTCCGCGACTCCCGGGGGCTTCGGATTCCATACGCCGCGACCCGGGGGACCTCCGCCGCCGCCGCCGGGGGCGGGCGGGTATCCTCCACAACAGCCGCCCGCTCCTATGCCTGGTATGAACCCGGCGAGGGCGGCGATGATCCAGAACATGGGAAGCTGGGGCTCCAGCGGGGGCGGCTGGAGGTGATCTGTGGTCTTTTTCGTTCTGGCCTCTTCTATCTTGCATTTCCGGTCTCGTAGATTACTTAAATTGCTTATTTGTTTCGGTTTTGTCTGCTTTATCGATTGACTGCTCTGATTAGTACTAATATGTAGCCTGTGTATGAATTCTAGGAGGCCACAGGAGGGGGGCTTCCAATGTAAATGCTTTCCATTCCATTGTTGCAACATGCTTTCATCAAGTCATGTAAGGGTACTGGAGATATTGATGATATGTGCATGTTGTGTATATGGTCCGGATAAAGCCGTCCATATGCGAATTCTTCCTTTTATAACTGTGAGGATTCTTTACATGGATGCGAATACAAGGTGGACATCCAACAATAATGTTGTGATCTCGGAGATCCTAATCGAGAGATGATGTTCGTACACGTCTGATCAATACACTCAAACATAAACTCTTGGCGAACTGGAGGTTTTCCACAAATGTCTAGGTTGCTTTCTAGGGATACATATCGACATAATAAATGGTGAAATGAGCGGCTCTCTTATAACAGCAATTGGAATGCCGTACAACAGGGTCTTCTACAATAAACCATCAACACAATGCATACCTGGGTCGAATATCTTAGCAATAATGCAGGGAAGGCTAGGTACAAGACGGAGCTTACATCTTTACCGGGTATAGCCCTTCTGGGAAACCTAGCTGTACCTCTTCTCTTATTAATTTCAGCCCGGCGGCCAAAAAGACATCCTTCCATGCTTGATCGCTCCTATGCAAATGGAATAGTCAGTAATAAAACCGAGCATATCGGGCAGGGGCGGTGACAACCTTGTTAGGCTACTATCATCCTTATCAAATTCTGTCCTTGCTTGACCGGGTTGCAACTCCGAGCAGGTGTTTTCTTTGACAATAATCAGGCCCTCCATGTCGCCCGTGCCCTTCGAAATGGAGCGGAGTGATTCCTTAGTGCGCTTCAAGAAGGCGACCAGGTCTTCGTCCGAAAGATGGCCCAGACACCACTGACACCAAGCGACGTCAAACCCGGAGTTCCCATCTGGCTTCCCTTCGGGCGGAGCATATCCCAGTCTGCCAAGAAAGGTTCCGTTACTCCCGCTTTCTGGAGACGCGCGTGGGTCGAAATCCTGCAGCGTGCCCTGTACGACTGTAACGCTTTTGTGGGCTCCCTTGACGCCCTTCCACTCGCCGGTGTACTCATTGTGCTCAGAAGCGGAGACGCGCTGAAGCGCCTCGCGAACAAAGTGTTCGACCGGCTCGAGGAGAACAACATCGTCGACGAGGTGCAAAAGCACAGTAGAGGTAACGCGTCCGATACCTGCGCCGACGTCGAGAGCGCGTGTGCGTTGCGTCAGTGGCGTCGGCTTGAGCGGCCGGATCGCGGAGGGCACGATCGACAGCTGTGGGAGCAAGGAGAGCAGAAATTGGCGCGATCCAAGGGCGTCCGTGCGCGGTAAAGTCTAAATGCAGCGAATGTGTTAATGTCGAAATATCTTTCGTGAGTCATAGTTAACGGTAGAGCTCACGCAAGAGCCGTATCCACCTACGGACAGCTATCAGCATGTAATACAACGTAGATGCATGGGATAGACCTACCAAGGACGCCATCCAGACTAGCTGGTTGTGTCTTCCAGTACTCGATGCCGTCCTGCACATTAGGCTCCTGGGTGTCCATTGGTTCAGTAAGTTTTGGATCGGATTTTTCGTCACTGAACGAGATATTGACTTGGACTTGAGGATGGAAAGCACGGATATTTATACAAAATTCGATGAACGCCCCGCTCACGGGCTGTGGCACACAATTCGACTGCTATGATGTTTCAAGGTAGTAGGAATGCAAGTAGCGGGAGATCGGCCGAGCGCTCGGAATAAATTATCGAGACTTCCGGTATGATGCACGTGATGGATTTCCCTTTCGGGTGCGCTCGCCACCGACGCGTCGCGTCGCGACGTGCACTGGCTTGGCTTCGTCATTTTCCCCGATCACCTGTATTATCGCTCTCCTTCTCTTATTGGCTTCATGTCTGTCTCACTCGATGATATCTGGTCAGAACTGCTCGTGAATTCGCCAAAGCCGTCGCCACGCCCTAGTGTTTCAGCCGAAAATGTGGAGGATGACGACGATGAGGTTTACCGCCCGAGCAAGCGCCTCCGGTCGACGTTGTTCCTGGACGATCCGGACGAAGAGGGTCAAGAAACACATGACTATTCCAACAGGGGCTCGGAAGGGGCAGCAAAAAACGCGCGGCCGGACATTGACTCGCTTTTTGATGACCTCGAAGAACCGACGGACGCCCGCAGTGCATCGAGGGCTTCAAAGCCATTCGACCTTGCTACGGCTCGGCGTGAGGCTCAGCTTCGAGCTGAGAAGGAAGCTCCTGCGAGTTCGTTCCCCAGGTATGCTGTGCAGTCGAGCTCACCTCCCCGGGAGGGATTTGGTGAAGAAGGCAAGACCGGCGCGTTCGGTGCTCGCAAAGGAGACGACGCGACTAAGGAAAAACGCCCAATTGCGAAGTTAGATGAAACGAGGATATTGAGTAGGGATGGACTTCCAGCACTGGTTCAACTATGCAAAGATTTCAAGCCCAGAGGAAAGGGCCATGAGGTATGCCATTGCCTCTACTGTGTCTTTTGAGATTATTTTGCTGATTAAATCGGCAGCTAGCGGATCTAAATCGATTATTCTCTACATACCAGTTTTGGGCCCATAAGATGTATCCTAAGTTGCAGTTTAGCGATACGGTGAACCGTGTTGAAAAGCTATGTCATTCGAGGCGTGTGCACGTAAGTCACCACGTTCGCCACTACCTTGGAAGACTCTGGGCGCTGCTAATTCACTGCTATGGCTATTCTCCATACTAAATAGATGGCTCTAAGTGTATGGAAAGATGAGGTGAAGGGCGTTGTCCACGGCGGGAAGACCGACGGACAGGAAGATATCGATATGCAGTCGGACAAGGGCGACGAGAGCGGAGCAGAGGGGGAGCAGGATCATGATGTCTTCGGGCCAAGAATAGCAAACACATCGTCATCAAGGACCTCTCCATCATCCCGTGCTTCGTCGGAGGCCCTCGAGCCATTCGCGTCGCGTCCGCCAAGCTCCGGTTCAGAGGCCGATGTCAACATGGACGATGAGGATGACCCCTTCGATATCGACGCGCTCCTCGCTGCCGAGGAAGGGATGTCACGCGCCGCGGCGGCGAAGTCGGCGTCACAGGCTGCGAGCGCGGTGAAGACCAAAAACGGCTCGGCAGCGCGTGATTACAACTTTGATGACGATGAGAGCGAGATGTGGGCAGCATTACACGGAGACGAAGATGTTCCTCCCGCACCTGCCGCGCCGCACGCCGTCACGACCGGTGCGCCTGTGGACACATATGTCGCGTCTAGCACGAGCGCACCACAAGAGCCTTCGAATGATACCGATGACGACGACGTGTGGGACGTCCTTGACGACATCGAGAAGGAGCAACAAGATAAACCTATTGACTCGACTGTACAAAGAAAGACAGGGATCGATTCTACACCTACTCCGCCTGAAAATTTAACGAAGGATATCACAGTCGCACCTGCTTCGGGGCAAACCGCCAGTGCAGAGGCCGCAAATTTAGGACTCAACGACGATGATTGGGACGATATGTACGTTTGAGATAAATTCCAGACCTGTTTCGGACTAGGCTGTTCTTCAGATACTTGGCTTCGTAGCCGTAAATATAAGTATGTGCCTTTTGGCAGAGCCCGCCGGAAAGGCAAAGCACAGCCGAAAGCAAAATACCAGCTAACGGGGAGCACGGACATCAGCATCTGTCTTCTGGGATGATCGGAAATAGGGAAGGCAGCCAGTGGACACGAGAGATGAGCGTCGGAAGCGATTAGTCATCGCGTAATACCAATTAGCAGCAGTGCGGGGAGAATCAAGTCTGATGGTAGCACAGCACAGAGTCTTCGAGGATAACAGATTAAATGCATGCGAATGCCCGCCCTGCGAGGTGGAGATATGCAGCGTAGTTAGAGCGTGATTAGAAGGTAGTTGTCGTCGTCGGGACCAAACGGCTGCGGTCGCTTTCTCCCGCGCAGCAGCGGACAATCGACACAAACCCCGCACGGGCGGGCTTGGGCCGACAATCCTCGGGCGGACCAGCAGGGACAAAAGCGCGCAGGGCTTTAGTAGGCCGTTTAGGATCGGCTGAAGACACGTTATTGGCCAAGCCATGGAGAGAACCGGAGTTACCGGGCTGTCCGAGGGGTGCCAACTGGCAGGAACTGGGGACAATGGCAGCGTGACTCTCCGGTAGTACGCGAGAGGACCCGTCGGCAGACATTGAGGCAAGGACAAAGCAGACGAGAAAGTCATTGGCTCGAAGGCGAGGAGGGCGAGGGTGGGAAGGAGACTAGTGACTGCCAGGTGTTCTTGAGGCAGATTGAGAAACTGGGGCACCGGTGGGTTGACCAGGCCCGCGCCAGCAAGAGGCTCAGCTGGCGCAGGCATAGCACACGGCGTAGAACTCGGTGGGCCTGAAGACGGACGAGCAAACACACTGTCATGATCACGATTGGACTTTTGAGCGAGCAGAGTGCAGGTTATCGGGGCTAATCGGGAGGACTGGCCAGTTACCAGATTTGGGCGCGTGGTTTCCACGCGGTGGCACGGTCACGGCCGCTTGCATCCACAAGTTCGCATTTCGTATATAACCTGCTACTCGACACGGTTAAAATGGTCTTCCGCACTCTTCTTCCGTTCTCCCTCGTCCGGGCGGTCGTATCTTCTCCTCGTACCACCCCCGCTCTCCCTTCTCCCTCCTCTCTCCTCTCCTCTCTACTCCGTCATGCTTGCCGCTAAAATTACATGTCGGTCTATCCGTGCCGGCCCCCGATTCCGTATGTCGGTGGTCGCAACCCTCCACGTTCGTTCAATTGCCAGCATTCCCGTGCCGAACAAGTCCAAAGTCTGGGACTCGGCTGAGGATGCTGTGAAGGACGTCAAATCGGGCCAAACCATCCTTTGCGGAGGTGCGTCCCTAATATGTACCGTCCAGTCTGGACATTTGAGCTCACGACCGCGTTCTAAGGATTCGGGCTCTGCGGAACGCCTGGTAAGTCTTACTGGACGGAGAGAATGCTTGCAGTCTCGCGGAACTCATACGTGTCCGCTTAGACACCCTAATTGATGCGCTTGCAAAGCGACCGGAGGTCAATAACTTGACCGCGGTCTCAAACAATGCCGGAGTAGGCGAAAAAGGTCTAGGTATATGCCCAATCAGATGAGCCCATTCAACTTAATATTCTGACCATCTGTATAGGGCGCCTTGTGCACTCTGGTCAGATCCGCAAAATGATGCTTTCGTACCTCGGCGGGTGGGTTTCCTCTGTGACCATGTGTCATTATTGGCTTATTCAACATTATTCAGGAACAAGCACTTTGAGCACCTGTACCTTACCGGCCAGGTTTCTCTCGAACTTGTTCCTCAAGGGACACTCGTTGAACGTCTGCGTGCCCATGCGGCTGGTATTCCCGCTTTCTACACCCCTACAGGCTCGTCGACCGCTGTAGAGACGGGCGCGATTCCCATTCGTTACAAGGCGGGCGGGCCGAGCGCCGGGATCGAGGAGCCCGGAAATAGCAAAGAGGTGAAAATATTCAATGGCAAGCGATATGTGATGGAACCGGCATTGGCGGGCGACGTTGCGTTTGTGAGGGCTTGGAAAGCTGATGAAGTAGGAAACACGGTTTTCAGGTATGTTGCGCTTCACTTGACAGCACGAATCGCTCTCAACTGCGTGCAGATACACTCAAAACAACTACAATGCTGTAGCAGCTAGAAATGCTGCCTTAACTATCGTTGAAGTACGTTGGTTCCCGAATTTCAATTACCAAGATTTTCTAATTGTACCTTCAGGCCGAGCACATCGTGCCGATTGGTTCTCTATCGCCGAACGCCATCCACCTTCCCGGCATTTACGTTGACCGTGTTGTCAAAGCGACTGCGCCTAAAGAAATCGAGATCTTGACCCTCGCGAAATCCGATGACACACCCCCTCCCTCTCCGGGAGATGCCGCAAAAGCTGTCGCTCAGGAAAAGCGTGAGCGCATTGCGAAGCGCGCGGCAAAGGAGATCAAGGACGGCTTTTACGTCAACCTGGGTGTGGGTATGCCAACTCTCGTGGCAGAGTTTTTGGAACCTGGAGTCCGAGTATGGATTCAGAGCGAGAACGGTATTTTGGGTATGGGTCCGTTCCCGACGAAGGACCAGGTCGATGCGTAAGCGTTTTGTCCCCAATTACTTGCCCTGTATATGTTTTACAATTTACGTCTCTCCTAGGGATATTATCAATGCCGGAAAGGAGACTGTCACTCTTCTCCCTGGTGCATCGGTCTTCGGTATGCATTTATTGATTGTTGTAGTGATCGCCCTTTAATTAATTGATTTCAATCAGATTCCGCTGAATCCTTTGCGATGATCCGTGGTGGACACATGGATGTCTCAATTCTTGGTGTATGTGCTACCCGGACTTGCACTTTGCCGTTGTTCTAACGCCCGATTTCCGTAATACTAGGCTCTGCAATGCTCTGCGGCTGGTGACCTCGCAAACTTCATGGTTCCTGGCAAGATGGTTAAGGGTATCGGTGGTGCAATGGACCTCGTCTCGAATCCCGACAAGACAAAGATCATTATCGTGATGGACCACGTCGCGCGTGACGGCAGCCCGAAGATTTTGCAAGAGTGCACGCTTCCGTTGACCGGAGCACGCTGTGTCAGCCAGATCGTAACGGACCTTGCCGTGTTTAATGTTGACCGCGTTGCGGGTGAACTCGAGCTCATCGAGGTTGCGCCGGGCGTGACGGTCGAGGAGGTGAGGGAGAAGACAGGGGCGTCCTTCAAAGTGAGGGGTGATCTCGCGCAGATGCCCTGATCTTCATTGCACATTTGTTTTTGATTTGGTAGTGATTCAGTGGATCAACTAGATTTGCGCCCCTTGTGGCTGATGTACTTGCTAGTATTATAAACTTTTCTCTCATTCCAAATTGGCATTATCTGTATGTATCCGAGGATATAGCGCCGGAGTTGTTGGCAAAGTCCTCTTTTCTCGTGGCAGCGACGACCCGGACTTCTGGGGACCATCACAGAGCTGTGGGCCGCTTCAGATGGCATCAGTAATACACGTTTTAACTTCGTTTACGTTCTGCCTGGGGAAGACGGGCAGAATCAAGCAGATAGGACTTGCGAGTGGTTTCTTGAAGGTGAAAAAAGAAAAAATGGAAGGATAGCTGCGTGTTTCGCGCCCAACACGCATCAATGATCAAGTGCGTGTTAAATGACAGCTTCCTGAGCTGTTTTCAGCGCGTAGTCGAATTGAGGGTATGTCACTATTATGTAAGATATGTTACCGTGACGCGAGCCGCGACTGCGGCCTGAACGCCGTCTCCTCGCCCGCTCATCCCGGCGCCGTTCTTCAGCACACTCGCGCCTCTTACCATCCGGACATCATCAGAGAGCGCGCCGCTATCATTGCTACACACAATGGGATGGTTATCTAACATTCTTTCTCCGTCATCATCCAATGCCAGTTCAAGGCGAAAAATGACTTCATCTACCCACGACGCCTTTTCCTTGCCTACCTCATCGCCAATAACCGCTTCAAATCCCAACTCCTTTGCGCGCACGGCCTTCAATTCAACGGAGGCCGACTCGTTGTCGAGCCCCTCGTATGCCTATCCTCCGCCGACGAGCAGTCCGACGACGTATGACTATGTCCCCAGGCAAAAGTACGTCCATCACACTTCTGCGCATCAACAGTGTCGTTGAGCGTGCTCGTCTCCTTCAGCGGCAGGCTTCAGTCTCGGCCTGCCTCGCTGCTTCCTTTACATAACAACGCTCCTTTGCCACTCCCCCCTTATCCTCCGTTGCAGCAAACTTGGGCGCGTCTACAGAAATGGCTTGCCAGGGAATATCCAGAACTGGGTGATACGCTGAACTACGGTATCCTGCCTCAAGATCTAGGCGAGATTGAGATGGCGCTGGGGATGGCTTTGCCCGCTCCTGTGCAAGAATCATATCTTTTGGTCGACGGTCAGGAAGCGGAGTCCTCTGCAGGCTGTTCGGAGGGTCTGTTTTTCGGTTTAACGTTTCTTCCCCTTGAAGACGTTCTGGAGGAATGGCGATTCTGGCGTGAAGTCGACAATGACCCTACCACTGGTGCCAACGCGCGGTTGAGGGAGGTCATGCAGTCCATTCCCCCCAGTTACGTGCGGTGTGCATACTCGCAGCGCGGGTGGATACCACTCATCACGGACAAGACGGGGAATTATCTTGGTATAGACCTGAATCCCGACGAGCGCGGAGCCCCAGGGCAGGTTATCGTATTTGGACGCGACTTCGATACGAAGGTTGTGATGTGGAGAGGTGATGGTCCTGCTGGATGGGCGCACTGGTTGGCAAGTTTCGTGGAAGATTTGGAGAACGGGGAAGGCTTTGAGCTTGGACAGACGAGTGATGGAAGCGAAGGCGAGGAGGATGACGTAGGCTATGAGAGCTATTTCTTTGATGGCAATGGACGGACGAAGGGCGAAGGAGGCAGTGAGTCCGGTGGCGGGCTACGCTTGAGCGGCGAGTACCGCGGGTGGAGCGTATTGGAAGCATGGGCCGATAAAAGCGTCAAGAGATGGCAGGAAGCTGGTCTATTACCACAGAAGCCTGCTGGCTCGGGGTTGAAGGCCAAGGCATGTTTTTCTTTTCGCTCTGGACGGTCTTTAGTAATTTTTTCAAATTACTGACTTTTCCCTCAGGGCGCAAAGCACGGGCTTGGAATGCTTGACCTTGCTGCTACAGCTTCAGGCTCGGGTGCCGAAGTGCCTATACCCGTTCTTCCGGACAACGCAGAGCAGGATATGACGACTCCCACTGCTGCGCTGACAAACGTGACAAATCGGCCCATCGCAGGTCCCAGCACGGATAAGACCTCGGCGGCTTTGCCCACCATTTCCGTAACAAAGCCCCCGGCGCCGCGCCCAGTAATCCTTCCCTCCCTCCAAGATGTTGACACTTCTTCGCCTGGGGATTCCCGGGGGACGTCGTTTGATGATGACCTTGAGAGAGGCCGTCAGTTATCGCTAGACGAGGTCGACCACCCGCTGAGCGGTACTCCTGTCGCCGTCAAGCCTCCAACACCTACTACCCCCACCGCACGGCGCTTGAATGATTCAGTAGTGACTGTTAAGGAAGCCACGCTGGTTCAAATTCCTTTGGACGATGAACCGCCTGAGGAAGGATTTACAGACCTGTTACAAACCGATTCGTCCGACGGTGTTGCCATTGCGCCTATTGAGCCTCTCAATACCCCCGTCATTGAGCATCCGTCGGATGCAAATGTGCTTGTGGATACTAGCGCTGCGGCTCCTGTTTTGGAGGCACAATCTGAAGCCCTTAATGATGCATCCAATGCGGACGTTACGGAGGGGGCTGAGGATTCAACGAACGAGCCGGAAACAAAGCCGGACGTTGACAATGCCTTGCAGGAAGAGCCTAAAGAGGAACCCAGCGACGGGCCTTTGGATCAACAGAGTGAGGGGGTCGAGAGCCCCGATCAAACTATTCGTCTTGTAGGAGGAGGGGGTCAGGCGGGCGTAGCTACCGAGTCCGATTCTGCTGGAGACGTTACGAGTGAACCCGACCTTGCTGACGTCGCCTCGATATCCTCCGCTACAACAGCGCGCACCTCAACGGACGTAGACTCTTCCTCGGGTGCCGCGTCGAAGGGGACGAAGCACGAAAAAAAGAAGAGCTTTTCGTCGGGTTTGAAGCGGATCAGTAAGCTTGGCCCAGCCGGCGCAAAGCGCAAAACGGACTCGAAGGAAAGGGTAGGAACGCCTTGAAGGCCGCGAGCTGTGGACAGCTATACCGTAATACCTATGTTTTAGAGCGCGCGTCTGAGGTCGTAATCGTTCGTTTTCATTTCATTCCTTCTTCCACGTATTCCCGCATCGAACGCTTTCCATCTGTCTGGCCACATTCAATGTACCAATGCATATTTTCTTTTGCTCTGATACCCAAATACTCTCTTGCTCTGTTACAGCTCAAACTCGTAGCAAACCTTCGACTACTAGATAAAGACGAAATAAAACATTATAATGCTTTTTTTCAAATCCGGAAGGTGTTTCCCAGGAGGCCACACTCTGGTCTGGAGTCGACTTCAGAGACAGGAAAAGGTGGTCCATAGCGGAAAACATAGCGACTACTCTTCCCCGTCTTGTAGGTTTTCGTGTAACAGTTGAGCTTAGGTGCATCTGAGCCATTACCTTGTGTCTAGAAGGAGTTTCCACCCGTGAAAAGCAACCACTCGGCTGTGACTAGCAAGTCGACGCCCCCGCACGGCACCCGCGTCGCCTCCGCGTCTGCGCGCTCGTGAATTACATCCGAATTCCTGTGAAAGTGAAAGACAAGGCCAATGCCGATTGAAGATGCACGGCAGGATCTAGTGGATGAGAGGCTCTCGGAGCTGCAGTGAGTCCTAGTCCTCGAGTTGTTGCTGTCTCCCCGCAGCCTGACCACACCCGACGCGCAGGAAACTCAACAACCGCAGGACTGAGCTCCTGCGGGAGATGTTTAGCCTCGTCCGGCTCAGCGAGGGCAGCGGCGCGTCGGCGTTTCTCGAGGAGGAGGAAGAGGAAGAGACGGAGGCTGCCGTTGGTTTTGAGAGCTTTCTGGAACGTTTTGACTTGCAAAAAGAGTGCGTCTACCTTTCTCCCTCCCTTTCCTCCTCTGCGCGTGCGTTACGGTTGGCGGGGCATAGTGCTGACCTGCTTTTCGCGTATAGCTTGCAGAATGGCTCGATTATGATGCTCGAGCTGCCTGAGCTGCGCGTTAAGAGGAGCCCTTCGCGGTCGCCCTCTGCGCCCTCTACGCAAGAGGAACCTGAAGCCGAGCATACGCCGGAGCAGGTGGAAGAAAATGAAGAAGAGGTGGAGCAGCAAGAACTAAAGCAGGAGCAGGAACTAAAGCAAGTGCTGGAGCAAAAGCTGGAGCTGGAGGAAGAGGAGGAGGGAGAGGAGGAAGGAGAGGAGGGGGAAGAGATGACGTCGGAGCTAGAACAGCAGCCAGAGCCGGAGCCAGGGCCAGAGCTGGAGCTAGAGCCAAAGCCGCAGCAGCAATTAGAACTAGGATCAGAGCCAGAGGAGGACGAGGAGCAAGAGCAGATGGATGTGCAAGAGGAGCGAAAGCAAAGCCCCGAACAGGAGCATGAAGACGTACAGGAGCGGGAACAGAGCCAGGTGCAAACGCAAGTATCAGACCAAGAGCACGAGGAGCAAGAGCAAGAACAAGAGCATGATACTATCGAAGCTGCGGTTTCGGAGGAACCTGAGTCTCCGTCTCTTTCCCCAATTGCCTCCCGCTCATCCCGCCCACGCAGAAGCAAGAGCGAGGACGAGGACGGAGGTGAAGTTGAAGTTGAAGATAAAGGCGGGGACGAAGGCGAAGATGAAGATGAAAACGAAATCGCAATAGGCGAGGAGGTTGTGGCTGGGGAAGCTGAGGAGGCTGTAGAGGTCAAAGGGGCTGAAGAAGTTGGGGAAGAGGTCGGGGAGGAGGATGCAGATGAGGACGAGGATGAGAAAGACGAAAACATGGACATCGACGAAGTTCTAGCATCTCCCCCGCCGATGCGGAAGGTGCAGCCGACGGAGACAGACGAGGAAGTCGGCACGGAGGAAGAAGAGGCGTCGGAGGTCGACCAAGAGCCATCGCCGCGAATGAGGTCAACCTCCCATAGGTCGTCAACTCCGGCCTCAGAGGCTCATTCGGATGACGTTGACGAGTTAGACATTATTTCTTTGGCTTCGCCTTCTGATGTCAGCCCTTCGCATGTCGATACGGCTTCTCGTGCGGGCTCCCTTGATGTTGTCTCAACTCACGAGGTGTCAGAGCCTGAAGCAAAAGGTGAAGCTACAGCGGAGGAAGCGGACGAGGATACTGCTCGTGAAGTGGATCTTGCTGCTGAGCGACGGTCTATGCCAGCTGAGGCGCTCAAATATGTTCCTCCGAGTCCTTCATCGCCTTCTCGCTCGCCAACCAAGTCTCCGCCACCGCCGCGAAAGACTCCTCCAAGTAACAAAAAGAAATTGCTACTTCTTCAGGGTTCTGGTTCCTCGCCGCTGACACCACCAAAGCCCCCTCCGCCACCTATTATAGTCCGTCTTTCGTCCTCTCAGCAAGAGCAGCCTGAGTACCAGTTCGACGAGGAACTTCCACCGCCCGTGCCTGTGGCCGACTTGCCTACAACTACCCGCCACAAGAAGGCCATGACCTACACCCTCCCGCCTTTGTCCTCCCTTCCTACCGAGTTTAATCGCAAAGGAAAACCGTCAAAGTCGCGTAAACGCGACAGGGACCGCGAGAAGAGTGGGTCGGATAACGGCAAGAGGGATGACTGGGTGCCCATGGGCATGACAAAATGGGCTGCGTTGCTCTATGCTAATCCAGTGTACAAGAGGATGTCAAGAGCGAGCAAATGTCTTAGCACTCGAGACTGGAATGTGAGTTTGTGTCAATTGTATTTGACCGTTAAAAGTGGCTCACGCTCCCATAAGACTGCAATGACCGAGCTCAAACTCATACGCGCATTTGAACGGATTGAAACTCTAAAAAACTCTGGAAAATGGAGTTTTCGACAGATTAAGAAGCAGCGTGTCGGAGCCGGTTTAGTGAAAACTCATTGGGACTATCTCATGGATGAAATGGTAGGCATATCTATAGTGTTTATTTTATGAACTCGGTTAAGAAGCAACACAGAAATGGCTACAAGTTGACTTCAGAGAAGAACGGCGATGGAAGTTAGCTTTGGCGTATGAGGTCTCCCTGTGTGTGCTTGCGTGGCACGAGGCGGGTTCGCAGGAGGAGCGTATTAGGTTGGGAATTTGTGCTCCTTGGAAACGTCCAGACCCCATCGACCCTATCCCACTGACAGAGGAATATGCCATGGACGTGGATCACGCGCCTTCACCTGGGATAGCAGATGAAGAGCCTCAGACCTTGCCTGAGGAACCGGCCCCGGAAGCCCAGGTTTCGAAGATGCTGGTTGACTTTGCATCGAGCGATGATGAGCAAGAGGACGATGCTGGAGATCAACGAGCGGTTGACGATGTCCTGCGGCCTGACGCTATGCTTGCTGACGCTCTTGATGATGCGGTACAACATGATATTTCCGCTAATAGTGAACCCGAACCGGAATCCGCAACAATGAAGTTGGAGGAGGTGGACGGCAGTGATGCACTACACCTGTCCGCCAGGCAGAATGAGGACGTAGACACAGATCTTTCTCAGAGTACCGCAAAAACGGAAAATGCCGACCCCTCACAGGCACTAAAGGAAACATCGGACAATCCAACCCTTGATTCGCAGTCTGTGGCTACCGTACCTGCACCCGATTCCGTACAGAAGGAACCTAAGAGTATTTGGTCGGCTGATCAGTTGAAAACCTTACGATCGTCTCTGCTTTCCCTCCCGGAAGAAGCGCTATTTTTCAATGCGGACGAGTTTGTCCCGTTGACGAGCGAGGACTTCAGCCAGGCATCGATGGCAGACGGGGACTATGAGAGACCCTTCCCAGACTTTGATATGACGTCTATTTTACCAGAACTACAACCATTCTCCATGATTGATGTAGCGAGCTCGGACATTATGGGCGGCTCTTCGGATGGCAAAAAGAAAGGTGACAAAAGGACAGATAAGGATGACCCGACGAAGCGTGTGGAGGAGACCACATATTCTAAACTTTTCCAGACGAGTCGCTTTATGCACACCAAACCGGTTCTGGTTAGTGCGCTGCAGCCGGCAAGAAAATGGCGGAAAGGAAAGTGGGTGGATCTGGATGAATCACCTGTCGTCAGCGATGTCGATGCTCCTCCACCTACAGTGAATGGTGATAATTCGTGCAGTGAGTTTTGTTGCTTGTGGAATGCACACTCGTCCGTACTAATTGTAATGTAGCCTTGTTCGAGGGTCGCAAACCGACTATTCCATTTCAGCCGCCTGTTACCCTTCCAAACTTCTCCAAGATACCTCACGGCATCGGCCGGTCTCTGGATATTCCATGGTCGGCGGCTGAAGATAATATACTCAAATCTCTTGCGGAGCGCTACCCTTCCAACTGGCGCCTTGTGGCAGATGCGCTGAACTCATCAAGAATCCGTACATGTATAGACCTTCGCACTCCACAGGAATGTTTCGAGAGGTGGAAGTCGAGATGGGCCTTGCCAGGCCGGCTTACGACTTCTCTGGGTGGCCCTATTGCTACGCCTCTTGCGTCCTTGGAAGATGGGTCTAATATCGCTTCATCATCAGTTATCGGCACGCCACCTCCCCCGACACCGACAACGTCGGCGCCTACTTCACAAATGACTACGAGAGGCATAAAGAGAATGGCGACTTCTGCTGCGCAAAGCTCATTAAATCTCACTGTTAATACTGGATCAAACTCCGTGGAGTCTCGGAAGCGGAAACGGCATTTCATAATCAATGAGTCAATGCGCAAGACAATAAAGAAGAGGGACTCGACTTTGAAAAATAGTGGTGCGTTTCTGTTCATATGAGCATTTTTCTTTCTACAAACTCAAAATGGC
This sequence comes from Coniferiporia weirii, assembly GCA_024195185.1. Lineage (NCBI taxonomy): Eukaryota > Fungi > Basidiomycota > Agaricomycetes > Hymenochaetales > Hymenochaetaceae > Coniferiporia > Coniferiporia weirii. Next base: position 24,335 of record JAKOPK010000304.1, read on the forward strand.
CCTCCAGTGAACGCGAAGAAGCAAACGGGGCCGGTACACGACACGCATCATCAGTATGGTACCAAAACAAGGTACTCCCCTCTAGAGCTGTCGCAAATGAAAGCCGAGAAGGACAAAAAGGAGGCTGAATTGCTATTATTACGGCGTGAACAGGAGCAAGAAGCGCGGAGACAGCGTTTCTTAGCGGCCCAACAACAGCATCAGCAGCAGCAACAAATTCAGCAGCAATTACAGGCGCAGCAGCAACAACAGCAACAACAGCAACTGTCGCAGCAGAATGTTGCTCTCCCCCAGAACGTCCCCCAAATACGGACCCAGGTCGGTATTTCACAGCAGCATCAGCAGCCGAAGCTCCCAACGCAGATGGGAACCGTTCCCGTCTCCCCGCAGAACATGCAACAAGCTCAACAGGCACGCGCTTTAGCTCAGGCTCAAGCACAATCACAGGTGCAGCAGCCTCAGCAGAATCACGGTCAGATCCAAGGGCAGATGTCAAATGTTCAGATGGGGATGAATGGTGCTGCTCACCTTTCGGCGTCGTTCGCGAATCGCGGCGGTGCCACTTCGCCTGTCGCCCAGCACACGTCGCCTCCCCGCTCGGTTGCCACACCAGTAAATGCGGCTGCAAATTTCCCGAGACCGGCCTCCGCTCAACGCAACGTAGCAATTCCCGGAACACAGGTCCTTCCTTTGACGGGCGCTCAGGTTCCCATCGCCCGGACCAACAACACCTTAGCGACATATTTCGGGAACGGCGTCCAGTACACATCGGAGCAGATGGCCCAGATACTCAGGTATCAAATAGTACGTTCACGAAGCATATCCCTGATTTATTTTTCGTGTCTGACAATGTGTAACGGCAACAGCAACAACAACAACAGCAGCAGCAGCAGCAGCAGCAACAACAGCAACAATTGCAGCCGCTGCAGCCTATGCAGGTACAGCAAGTGCAACAACAGAATCAGTTGCAGCAGAATCACCAAGGGGGCGGCACAGGGTACCCTCCTTCAAGCTGATGAAGGTCGTCCCTGCTATTTATGTGTTATTTCGACCTCTATTGAGCTTTCCTGCGCAAAATTGTATCACTTGCATACTCCCGGCTGGATCTGCGTCGTCCAAGTATTGTGCTATCTATGTAATTATAATCGAAGGCAGCTGTCCTCGGCACTGTAGATGTAGTATCTTGTATTATATACGAAAGTCGTATAGAGACCACTCTTTTTCTTGGTTTCCACTGGAATTTTCGAGGAACAGTCTGATAGTAAAGCGAGTGGGAGTGTAATCGCAGACTGAGGAGAGTCATGGGGCCGAGCATTTCAGAATCTAAAGGCTCAAAGGCGGAAATACTGGCTAAAACAGGAGAAACCCATTGTCACCGTCCTTGACCGGTCAGGCATGCCTGTGGCGTGCAGCGCGCAGAAGCGGAAGCGCAGTCTATACATCGGATCGGAGACCTACGACATTGCCAAGGAAATGCGTGGTCAGCGGTTCGAGATGTTTAGTAAGTGGAGTCTGGTAGTGTGGGATCGTTATGATATGTCGAAGCTCGGTGCTGATAGAAGAGGTGTTCGCGACCGCTAGCAATCGTCGCCGTTCGGCTGAAGCGCAGCCCACAGTGGTCGGACTAATCTCTCGAATGCCGTCAAGACCGGAAGCTACATCGGGGCTTATGGGACATGAGTCCTGTCAGCTTTACGAGAATGGGATAGTAACTTTTCTCGATGAGACGGAGTAGGCTTCGAGAAAGCTGATAGTCAACGAATCTACAAACGAGGTAGAAGCCACAACCCTATAGTCACGTGTTACAATCGCATCAATATGCGTACACAACGCGCTCCAAAAAAAGGGTACTATTGCCACTTTAATTATAAGCCCACCAGCAGACCGCGACGTACCGAGCAATTGATTGACAAAGACAACGATAAGTACATGCATGTAAGTAAGGAAATAACGTACAAGAAGGTTACGAGGGAAGCAAAATAATCCAGAGTCCATTGTCAGTAGAACGCTTCGTGATGAGCGTTTCTCCTTTGTGAGTCATAAAAATCGACGACCTTCAAGTCACTTGATTCGTGCAAACGCTTCACCATAAGCTGCGTGAGCTGCCCTTACTGAAAAGGGACAGATAATCCCGAGGTGATTTCGGCACCTCGGGACGATGGCTCTTCGCATGAGCACATTAAGCTTGCTGCTTGATGAATTTCTCGAGCGCATCCATCGACATAGCTGCAACGCGGCCAAATGGGATAAATGGACGTCTACATCAAGAAACAAACACTCTCACATTTCGGCCGCTCGATTGGTAGTCCGAGGGCGCGGTCCCATACAATCTGCGTCAGCGCGCCAAGAGCTGTAGAAAGTGCCCGGTTATGATAATTATTCTTGTGAAGTAAGGATAAGCTAGACGTACCACGGGACACGCCGAAGATAACTGTGTAGTACTTGAACTCGCGCAGGCCGTAGTGGTAGAGGAGGCAACCGGAGCCAGCGTCAACGTTCGGGTACGGGTTCTTCGTCTTACCATGCTCCTTCAGTACACCCGGGGCGACCTCCGAAGTCTATTTGGAAATTATTCAATGGTCAACGCGCAAGCCAATACCAGATACGTGGGTCAGGTAAGATAAGTAACGTTTTGATCGAGGGGAGGCGCACCATCTTCACAAGCTTGATTGTTGGACTCTCCAGGAGCTCGGGGCGCGCATCACAGAATTGCAGCAGCGCAGTGAAGCGCGGGTCCGTCGCACGCAGTACGCCATGGCCATAACCAGGAACGACTTGTCCTGACTTGAGCGTGCGCCAGAGGTACTCTTTGATGACGTCAGGCGTGATTTGGTCTCCGACTTCTGCTTGCATCGCGAGCTGCCAGCGAAGTACCTCTTGGTTTGCAAGCCTAATGTTAGGATAGAGCGAGTCTCAGCATAACATAGATGAACACGCCGCCAGGTGGGCATCAAAGCACGCACCCATGAAGGGGTCCAGCAAGACCAAGGAGGGCAGCGGAATACGAGAGGTAGGGGTCCGACAAGGCCGAGCCGACAAGATCTGGTGTCATTCCGTAGTGAGATAAAACGTACTCTAAATCGTAAATATAACTCGACCTACGAGCGGCGTGCGCGGAGACGTTTCCTCCTTCGTGATCGCCGTGCAGTGCGATGTATAAGCGCAAGTATTCTGTTAAATCTTCATTGCCCGCAAATCCGAGCATGTTCGTGTAATTGCCTTCAAAAGCCGCCTTAGTTTTAAATCAAGTCGTTTCTTACAGCTCATTTACCAATTAAGTCAAGGTTCCTGTTGACGTTTGGTATCGGCGCACCCTTTTTGTAGATGTTCCTATAGATACGCGCCGCGAGAGTCGGTAGACGCGCAATAAGGGTGAGTGAATCCTCCAGCGCAGGCTTCCAATACTCCGTTTTCTTCATGCCAGCCTCGTACGCTTTCGCAAACTCGGACGTCGAGTTGAGCGCAGCAACACCCATGGCAAGCTGCGTCATGGGGTGGAGCGTGGAGGGGAACCTATTAATGAGGAGTAACGTTGGGTCAAGCCGGACGTGTCGACGAAAACAAAGTTACACACGAGTCCACAATGTTCTTGACATCTGTAGGGAGCGAGCCCTTAAGCGCAAGTTCCTGCGAGAGCTCTCGGGTCTGCTCAGGTGTGGGGACCTGCCCAGTGAGGAGCAGCCACAGCATACTCTCCGGAATGATCTCACGTTTGCCGGGTGCAGGCGGAAGCGCCTTTTGGCACTCGGGAATTGAGAGTCCGTGAAATCGGATCCCCTGGGTTGCAATGAGGACGCGAGTATCACGTGGCAAAGAACGGAGCACGGACGGACCTCGTTAGGGTCGAGCACAGACGCCTCCCAGAGTAGCGTCTTGAGAGTGCGCATGCCACCGATGATGTTCTCGACTTTGATCTCGCCCACGACGGTTGAGCCGTGCTCCTTCCTCTGCAGCCGTTAGACGAAATCATAAGCACTGTCAATTTGGGTCCCAGAACACAAAGGAAAGGAGCACGTACGAGCTTGATCAGCTGCGCCTGCTTTTGTGGGACGACCTCATCGAGCGTCTCGCGCAGAGACTGCCATTGCAAGGCGACGTCAACAACGTCCGATGTCATAATGGATTGGTACACTTGCCTTGGTCGATGCGAGTCGCCGCTGGTGTTGGTGCGCTGCACGGCGCGTAACGTGCCGCGCCAACGAATGGTTACCTCTGACGAACATGGCTACGGAGGCAGATTCACAGAGAGAAGAGCGGGGTGGTGGTGGGGGGTGAGAAGGGTCGAGCCGAACCAGCCGAACCACTAACAGCTTGGCCAGCTAAATAAGTAACAAGAATTACGATGCGTTTATGACTTCCCCGCACCTCGGATTCGGACTTTCCCCACAACACAATCACACGTGATCAGTCCCGATCGGTCTCCCGGAAGCACCCGTCAATACAAGAAATATCAATCCGTCTATACTACAGGCCTCTACATAGTCTCTATCATTGGTTCCTCCCTCCGATGCTCTCCGCACGCACAACGACGCGGTCGATCTCCGCTCGGATCTCACTCAGGTTCGTGCGCAGCGTTTGTACGTCCTCGAACTTCCGGTGTGCTCGCGCCTCCTCGATGAACGACTCTAATAGCGCTTCTTGCTCCAGTAGCGGCTGCAATGCCCGCGCGAGCTCCGAGTCTGGGTCGATAACCTGCGTCCCAGCCTCCTCTACGGGTGTATTGACCCCACTCCCTGCTGTACTTGAGCCGGCGGGGGAACGCTTCTTCGGCTTGGGAAGGGACTATATGGTGAAGAATTAGTCATCATTACTAGCGAGCGTCATGAAGGAGCAACCGAACCTGAAGAGGAAACATATTCTTCTGCAAGAACATATTTGCCCTCGCCAGTATCGCAGCCTGCACTCGCTCCTGCGAGCTGCCTGGCCCACCAGGACATGAGATCCTGTGTATGTGCTTCGCGATCGCGTCGTAGTCAGAGAAACATTGCAGAAGCTGTTTTCGCGCTGCTGATGCCTCTTTTGTCGGCGCTTCATCAGTGTTGTGGCTATATTATAAGATATATCCTTATTAAAAAAAAGTGAACCCACTCGATCCAAAGTAATTACAACGCACGAGAGTGAGAGCATAAGTTCTTGGAACTGGGGCAGTGCTTCCTCAATTTCAGACTCCAGCGATATGAGGGCCTTCAAAAGAAATAAGTACAGCACATAGATCCAAAACGCTTGGCAGTTTTACCTCGTATAGCCTGATCATAGCGGGGGTGCGTTTAGCCTCTTGTCGATACTGCTGACGCCTTTAGCAACGAATTGTTAAACAAGAGAAAAAGCCCGAAAATAAATTAGAAGGTCGCTCACAGCATGACTGGCTTACACTCCCTGCATATCCTTACGCCCTTCATAGACTTCTCGTCTGGGCCTTCACCCTTCAACTTGCTTCCTCCCCCAAGCGAGTCGACTTGGCTTCGAGGACGCACACCGTAATCGACAGTCTCGCTCACTTCCTCAATCCGTCCGGATTTGGGATCCGCAACAAAGAGTAGCGAGCATGGTACTGGCCTTTGCGACTTTTTCACAGGCAACGAGCATATAATTAGCCCGCACAGGCGGCAGTGATGTTTGCGATTAGTCAGAGGGTGGAAAGAGGCCCTAAAAGAATTAGAGTTAGAGCGACATCAATCAGCTAGCTTGGGAGCACTGCACTGGTCCTATTCACTCACGAACAGTGTGGACATGCAGAAACCTCCGCGTCATCCTGCCAAGGCGTGATCCTCTGTTCAGCAGCTATATTTAAGCAATATAACCAAGTTAAGATCAGGAATCCGACGGCCAAGGACCAAGATAGAAGTAAGCTGCATAAGAGAGAAAACAGTACATACCACGGATATCGCCCTTCCCGCCGTTTGCCGCGGCGGCACGGCTTTCTAGCACGCCCTTCCACAGCTCTGACGCGCTTTTCGTCCGGAGGTCGTTGAAATCGAGCTCAAAAAGTGACGACGCCCGGCGTGATTGTGGTATCTTTTCCTTCCCTTTCGCATTGACAGTAGAGTCCGAGGTTCCAGAAAAGTGCAGGTCGACGAGCTTCTCAAAGCGCCGCTCGAGCCTCGTGCGCTCAACACGTCCGACGTCGCGTGCACGTGTGCGGAGCATGATAAAATCATCCGTCCGCGGGCGATATACGCCTTTTGGTTGGAAGCCTGGTCGGTAGACAGCCTTGTAGGTGGATACGGCACTGTTTACCGTCGACCCCGATGCGGATTGTGTAATCTGCGCGTTGGGGGATTGGATGCGCGCGGAGGACAAGGAAGTGGGTATAGGAGAGGTCGAGGTTGACTTGGAAGGGATAGACGGAGGTAACGAGCTAGTACGTTGAGGAGGTACGTAAGTTTCGTACGGTGGGTCTACTGATGCGCCTCGATGATGTTGGAGGTTAGGTGTCACGGACTTCAATATTGGGACTTCTGTGCTCAAGCGCACAGCACGAGCAGGCTGTGGGGTAGGCGCGAGGGTTAGACTAGCTACCTCCGGGCTTGCATGTGAAGACGGTAAAGAACGGCTCTCAGGACTTGAACCTGACTGCACGGACTGCGGCGAGAACGATAATGGAGAGGGCGCAGTGGGCGAAAGTTTCTGAGCCTGCACGCCCGGAGGCCGAAGAGGCGAGGAGTTTCGTGGTGTGGAGCCTGTACTCGCGCGCAGTGGTACGTAGCGGAAAGTCGAGGATTTCCTTGGGCCTGTCTGTTTAGTGGTTGAAGGTCCTGCTTCAGGTGGTGTGCCGGAGGAAGGAGAGGTGCTGCCGTTAGGTATAGGTGTGAGCGGTGCAGTGGGTGTGACAGGCGATGGTAGGCCATTTGATGGACTTGGTGGTTCGGGTGCATCACTGCCAGGCGAGTGCGCGGGGACCGTGATGGCCATAGACCTGTCACTAGGAGAGACAGGGCTAATAGGGCTTATCGGCTCTATCGAGCTCTTGGTTCTAGGAGAAGCCTCGAATAGAGATATCTTTGGTGGTACAGCACCCACCGTGAGCACCGGCTGGGGTTGTTCCAGGACAGAATTGAGAGGCAGACCGCCCCCTTGCCATACCATGCCGTTGCTTGTTAATCCTCCAGCACCATTTTCCACCGACTTCTCCTCTACACTCGTTCTTCTTACGAAGTCCAGAGATGGAGATGGTATATGTCGGGGTTGGAGGGGAGGAGACGTCGCTGTGCCATTGGGCTCTGCTGGTGACGGATTCGATACAACGCGTGAATGGCGCTTTGGCTGGGCCAAACGACATTAAACGGTTGGTTTGGCAACATTGCGACGTGCATACTCACCTTGTATGCCTGATAGGGCACGTAGGACGTTGAGCTCATCTTCACCGAGCTGCGAGTTGGCGAGTAGCGTTCTCGGTATCCTGAGTCTCTCAAGTCTGCGGACCCGCAGTCCCACATTACTTAAGCCCATCCCCATATGGGGATATCCTGATTTGATGCCGAAGTTATGGTGATGCCACATGTGGGAAACTTTCTCAGCTTGAATTTCCGAGGCACTTCAAGTTAATGAACACCCTTACTTCAAGTTGTCGTCTGTGCGGCGGCTGCAGACTACCTTATCGAAGTCGGAGATGAGCGGGCCGCGACAACGTGCTCAGCGCCTTTACTCAGAGTCTATCAAGTTTCGACTACAGGAAATATAGCGTTATCGTCTCAATAAGTGATTAACCAGAGTACCACATCGCGTTCAATTTTTCAAATACGTCCGGACCACTATAACTTTCTGCAGATGCCCCGGGACATAACAAGTACGCTTCCCAAGTCTTGGATATGTCTACGCTTTTTGACGAAACGCCACAAGTATTGCCCTGACACTTGATCCGGTCGCGATGTCCACTGTCTTTTCAACAAACTTGGTTCAAACAGAGAAAGAATCCAGACCTGTTAATGTCAAAGCACAGCACCGGGTGTAGATTCTATACGACTTTTGACCGCTTCTTCGCGTTTGAGGAAGTCACAATGCTTTCATCGAGTACGGGAAGAGGATCTTATCTAGTTCCGGGTAACGAGAGTCGCATCTGCACTCTGGGAAATCCGAACTCATTTTCTACAAGATCCTTTGAGATTCTTTCTGAAAACTCCTGATCTGGTCCCTTCGCCTTCTAACATCAACGAATCATGCACCCTATCAGATTCCTGAAATATTTCGCAGAGACATTCTTGTGTTTTATGACCAATGATAGACTGAAAGTCCATGTCGTTCCAGAACGGGGTATACCGATAACATTGACGTCCTTGGCTGATCCTCGGAGCCAGTGGAATTATCAATGCACCATGTGAAGGGTACGGTAAGACATAACACTTACAAATCGGTATGAAGGCTGTATCATTTAAACAGGGATTCATCCGGTACGGAATCCTCATGGCGTCAGTTTCCGTTATTTTCTCGCCTCCGGGATCGTATACAGACGCCGCGGAAGTGAGAGCTGAAATAACGCAAGTGCCATTCTGAAAGAACCAAATGCCCTTAATTCGATGAATGCTACCGAATTACCCCCGTTTGGATTTCGGGTGTCTGAATGGGCTCGGGGATTCTACTCCATGCCCGAGCTTCTGAACTAAGCTGGAGCCCTTGGAGCCATACTGGGCGAGTAGTATTGGTTCGCTAGCCCTAACGTTTACTGATGCCATAGCTTTGCTTAGGCAGACAAAAATCCATGCACTCAAGTGCTACGGGTGATTTCTGCGAATAAAGGGACGGTGTCAAGGTGTACTGGGAATGCCCAGAATCAAACGCAGACTTCAAACCCAGTAACTGCCCGATCATAGCCTCCTCCCCCCACCCCCCAGTCTATAACATAAAGTAAAGCATGGCTGGAAAGAAACTGATCTTCGTCATTGGTGCTACAGGCGCGCAGGGTATCGCTGTCATCGACGCGCTCCTGGCCCCTGGTACGGACGGCTCACCATCTCCTTACGCAGTCCGTGCTCCCACCCGCGACCCAAACAATCATCGTGCACAGACACTCAAAAGGAAAGGTGTCGAACTTGTCAAGGGTGATTCACTGCTTTTTTCCGAGCCCGCGGTCGCTCCAATTACTGATACTCCTTAAACTCGTTTACCTTAGGATCATTTGAGGATTTCCCTTTAGTTCTAAAAGCATTGGAAGGCGTATATGGGGCGTGGATCAACACTGATGGCTTCACCGTCGGAGAGACGCGCGA
>JAKOPK010000305.1:0-33352 GCA_024195185.1 Coniferiporia weirii
CCAGACATAGTTGTCTTTTCCGTATGATGCGAGGAAGTCAGTGTCTGTAAGGTTAAAAATAGTTGAGTACAGGGGACATAGCGGAGGAAAGATAGTGTACTTACATCCCTCGCGGTTCCTCATGTTCAACTTGAAGGCTGCGCCAACCTGGGTTAATGGCGGATAAGTATTTTTGTACAACATGCCTGCAGACGGTGACTGACCTTCTTCGCGAAACCCCTGTTCTCGAAGGTCGAGTCGAGATCAATGAAGCGGAGTAGGTAGCGGACCGCCGGGAGCAGACTTTCACCGATGTGGTACCTGAGAAATGAGAGATAGAAGTAAGTAGCTGTATATATTTACGGTTAAGGGCTATGGAAATAGGTCTAATTGGAACAAATGAAAGTCGATGCGATGGAGTAGTGGTGATACTGAGGTGTAGCCGCGTAAGAAATGTGGACGATGAGTGACATACCTGGGAAACACGTCTGCTTCAAGCAGTACGACGTCAAGGCCTTCCCGCGCAAGCGCGGCAGCCGTGTACGACCCTCCGGGGCCGCCACCCACAACGAGGATTTTGCACGCCTTGGGTATGTCGGCATTTCCAGTGGAGGTAGTCTGCTTCTATCATGGTTTACGAAAAGTGTCAGGACGGATGCGAGAATAGCAAGGCAACACATACAGCAGGCGTAGAGTCCATGATTGACAGATTGTTGGTATTCTGGTGGTGGAAGTCTGAGCCGATGACTGTAAAGCGGATGGCTCGAGTGTGCTGATTATGCCGCTGGCATACGAGCCTTATATACTTTTTCTGTGTGTTGAGCATCGTAAATCATATCCCGTACAACCCGGGTAGCCTCCCCACAAGTGCTGAGATCAATCTACAAGTTTGAAAATTCCCAGGTCAATCACAGGGTAAGATCCGATCGGCATGTACACCGACTTACAGCGCCGATGCTTACGAAGAAAGCAGTGAGGATTGGGATTGCCCAAGAAAACCTCCAGGCTAACGAACTTGCCGATCGAGCTCTTTAAACTTACAGGATGGAAGACCACTAGCATCCGAGAAGACACAATCCAAGACTAAGCCGAGTGCAACGTCGTTCCAGACGAAAATATTGGATTTTCTCTGCTTTATAATGTTTTGCAGCTCGAGGTCCAGAGTTCGAGTCGCGACAGAGTACTACGGTCAGCGAGCAATTCCCAGGACCTCAAGCAGCTGTACGTATTGCCTTCATCCATTATGCCCCGGGGGATTAATCAGCCGACCCAGTGATTGAAATCTCTTTGTGACAAACGACAAACGCGCTGAGAGATAGGGCAGTGGCTTGAGCGTGGTATCCAAGCCATCGTGACCCTGGGCCGCCGCAGAGTCAAGGTGGGAAACAAGAGGAGGAGTTTGATTCGGGTATCCCGTTCTTGTAACATTTGTCGGGACTCTTCATTCAATAGGTGCTCGCTGAATCCTGATGAACTCGGTTGTCGGTCGTGCGGGGTGATGCGCTCAAGTTGCGGCCGCTGTTCCAAGCGGAGGTTAAATTTTAAATTCCGCTTCCTTACACTAGCTGCCCATGGTTTTGCGGCGCTCGTACAGCTATGAGTATCGGAGAAATGTCCATCATTCAAAGCAGACAAACAGACGCTCCGACCACGCGGGTATGCTCGCTGGTATCTTTCGCCGTGCGTGACCTTACACTCAACTCTGATACTCGGCGCTCGTCGCTGCTCTGGGAAAGCCGCGGAGTTGTCACAGCCTCAGCTTTTGGAACCAGCTCTAAGTAACGGCAGTATAACTTTTACACTACGTCTAGGGCGAGGATGCAGGCGGTGGCCTTTGGCGTCTGCATACCGTCTTGGACTCTCCAGGTCTTCCGAACCCTGCACAACAAAGCGCAACTTACCCTTTGGCCCATCACAATTTCCAGTGATGCATACCCATTCCAGAGCTCAAGAAAATCAACCCAAACAATAGTATTGTTGATATGGGCTGCGTCACCGGTACAGTTCCGTGGTTCTCGCATCTCCGACTTTCAGGACCCGGTCTCATTCTTATTTACCTGGATCAGAAAGGGACACCCATGTGTGAGACCTTTGTGTTAAAAACTTACCCTGGATAAACTAGTAGCTATCATCACCTGCACTCAACGGGAACCGCTACATTGACACATCTAAAGAAGCAATCCCCTAACCTGAACCGCCACTGTCGCCTATTTGGTCACAACATGCAATCATATATCATATGAAATTCAGAGCGAATTGTACTAATTTATGGAGCGCCATACGGCAGTGTACGTACTTGACTCTCACTTTAAGCCGCTGGTCAAACGATAGGTGGATACAAAAGAGGTCAACTTTTAAGTGGGTCAACATTTAAGCGGGCCTTCGGCGAAAGCCATAAGGAAGTACATAAGAGGAAAGACTTTCGTACAGGAAAATACGGTACTCGGCTACCTGCGTAAGAGAGTATTCGTCCAGTTGCAGTACGATAACCAGGGGAATACAAGCGAGGACTTATTTCCGCGTCAAATGAGACTGTTCCACTACCGTGCTATTCGCTCTAAAGTCTCGACTTTACCAGCGAAATGTCCTGGAGGAATTTCTCGGCCGCCTTCCATTCTACATCTGGCATCGACGTCCATTGTACCTCCCATCTCTCGTATATCTCGCGTGCCAGCTTGTCGAGCTCGTCCATAGAGCCTGCTCGCACTTTGTCCTCGTCGATATTTTCGGGGAGCTCATTAAATTCATAAAGGAACCCGGTCGCCCGCGAACGCTCGACGATCGCGTTCCCGAATGGCCGGCGGATGGTGTCGTATGCCTTCAGCACTGAAGTCAGATTCGACTTTGTGACAAACGGGGAAGAGAGGAGTCGGCCTAGAACGCATGCATCCTAAAGCAGCCAGCGCCCGATAAATTCCAACTTGGTGATCGCCCTTGGGGAGAAAAATATACCTCAATTGCCTGACCGGCGCCTGCACCAAGGTGAGTCGTCATTGCGTGCGCCTAAAGTAGGTGTTTGCCGATTTGCTATGAGATGAGTCGGGAAATCATTGGAAAATGGAAACCCTACCGAATCCCCAAGAAGGGCAACGAGACCATCAACGTAAGTGGGTAGACCGCGTATATGACTAATGGCCCATCTCGATGGTTTGTCAACACACTGAAGGGCAAGAGCCATTTAGTTTCGGAAACGCCGGACTAGATACGCAACTACTGACGTCAAGAAGAGCTTGTATTTCTGGTTCCCATCCATTAAACTGATCAACCATTTCCTGCTTAGGCACATCAATGACTGCCGGCCCTGGCAGTTCACTTCCGTCACCTCCAGGGATCGTCACGAAACCAATCACATTTACGAGGCGACCCTGAGATATCGGATATGACACGACATGCTACATGAAGTTCGTTAACAAAAATAACGTAGGAAGGAGATAAGGATTGACTTTGTCCTTCCCGATACACTAACGCGGCCATTAGTTCATTCTCCCAATATGAAATGGGGCTACGTACTATCATGGGGTTAGTAGCGGCCTGGTGACCGGAGTAGGCTTTTAGGAGCCTTTCCGCCCCGACAAGAGCGCGATATCCGTATGTGCCTGTCCAACTCGGTTGCACGAACTTTCGAAGTTCATCAGCGCGTGCCGGATCACTCTTACCCGCAGCGTCTGCCAGAATTTGATACATCGTTGTGCGCGTAGCTGACTTTATTCCATCCGCCCCAACGAGCAAGTCCGCTTGTGCGGACGTCCCATCGGAAAAGTGAAGCGTCACGGTGTCGGTTGCTTGTTTGTAGGAAATGAGCTTCTTTGAGAAGTGCGCTTGGAAAGCTTGCGGCGGTGGGAGATTGTCGGTGAGGACTTTGAGCATGTCGGCTCTGTGAAGTGTGATCGAGCCGTCTGGGAGGCATTTAGATAGAACGAAGGGCGAGATGAGAAGTGAGACTTCTTGAACGCTTACACGGTGTGATCATCTGGCTGAAGTTCAGACCAGGTTCTTTTTGATCACTTTTTCTAAAGACGAATCCGGGTTCTGTACAAAAAACCATATTAGTAATTAGAACTTGACACACTAACATGAAGCACCGTCTACACACTGGGCTCGTCGACAGGAGGCTTGACTGCCATCTTTCCAAGAGATGCGTCGAGCCCAAGAGTCTGCATAATGAACCACGTTCGCTTCCATACAGATATCCCCGCTCCGATTTCCGTGAATTGAGGAGCGGATTCATATAGGTCAATATGAACGTCGCTACAGTACTTGTTTAAGACTACTGCTAACGCAAGGCCTCCTGGTCCTCCTCCGCTGGAAACGATCACATCAATGAGTACTAACTGCATTGGCCGGAAAGGTGGAGTATGTGCGGCGCACCATATGGCCAGTCTAATACGCGGTAATGGCTGCATTGAAGGATAATCTTTGAGTTAGTTGGCTTTAACGGCTTGGCAGCGGGACTGTGAGCTTATCGGACACTCACCCAAAAGAAAGCGGCATTGTATTTACGTCGTTACTACCCACGACGACTCGAATTAAATAGCCTGAAACTATACCCAGCAAGTGGCTAACTTGGTAGCATTCTCACAGAGTACGCTGGAAGGATGCTAAAAATTCAAGGGCCAGTCGTAGAAGCGGAAATTTTAGTAAGCGCAGGCAAAATCGTCGAACTTGGAGACTGCATGTGACAACCTTGCCTAAAGCCTCCGCAACCGCGAATCTTCCTGCACTTTTTGCCATCCATATAGAGGGTTAAAGAGTACCTGAGTGGGCTGTCTCATATGACGCACTCTGCGATAGTACATCACGGAAACAACTTAGACGGGTCACGACCAACTGCCAGTGGCGTAACCCTTTACCGACCATTTAAACTTTTGCTGCCGTTTTTACGCCAAGCGGCGGCGGGCGACTACCAAAGAACGGATTTATCCAGGATTATTCCAGACATTATCTCGGGCGCCTTGAAGGGACGTTTCGGTGTTGCAGCGGTCTTTAGGTTTGGCTGTTGCTGAGAGTTGACGATTTCATTACGTAACGCGAAGTTCACTGACAGATGCTCATTCAGACGACAAATTTAACTGTCACCGTCACGGGTTCCGCGCACGTGGCACCCGTGGCACTTTGATTTCGGCCCGAAGTTCCTCTACTCGTCGCAGTAGTTATCCTTCACGTCATATGTTTTGGTTCTCTTCTATTCGATAAAGCTGAAGTGTGTCAATGTAAGTCTACCGTTTCTATCGTTTTCTTTCCAACACTAAGGCCCGGACTTTAAGTACATGTACCGGCAAATCCTGGCGTGCTCGGAACTTTAGGCTGCAAGCGCTTTGCTGATGGTACATATCTCGTAAACCTACGATCGAGATTGGGTTAGAAAGATCTGTTCCGCAAGAGTCAAGACTGCCTTACGCGGCTAGTCTACTAGTAGCTTACGTGGCTGGACTAACTGCGTGTGTGCCCGAGCCAATTACATGTGTCGGTTAGGAGTAGTCCGCATATCTCAAGACAGCTTTTAGTTCGCTATGGGCGGTGCTTTGATGCTTCTTGTGTCGGATGATATATACGCAGGCTCGCCATAGGCTGTCTTTGTCAACCCTTGCGACAACCCCTCTGATCGATGCTATTCATGAAGGTCTGACCCTCTTATCTGGAACTAAGCGCAAAGTTTCTCCATCTCATCGCAACTATTTAAGCATGACCCTCGCTCGCGTTTTATCGCATACTCAAGTTCTCGGGTCTGAATACCACCCAAAATGCTCATGCTCGTGCTTGACGTCGTGGTTTTTGCTTGCACCTTTTACTACTTGGTGTCTTGGCTGCCGATGCCATGGCGCAAGCGTAACATTGGAAGACCACACTATCCACCCGGGCCAAAGGGACTGCCACTGGTCGGGAATATCTTCAACATGCCCAACATTGGCGACCTGGAGGAGGCCCGTGAATGGGCGCAGAAGCACGGTTAGCTAGCTCTGTTTTGTTCGAGCGGGTCCAGTTCAGATGCATACTTACTCTTCTTTAGGTGATCTCACCTTCTTCAAAACTCTGGGCAAGCCATATATCCTCGTGAACACGTACGAGGCAGCATTTGAGCTGTTCGAGAAGCGCGGACACAACTACTCGTCGAGGCCACAGAATACATTACTTGAGCTGTGCGAAGATATCCGAAACTTGTCCCGCACAACCTGACTTACGCTTTCAACTGTTTTAATCATAGTGGGGGATGGGCTCGCTTGACTTCCCTGATGCCGTATTGCGACGAGCACCGGAAGTCGCGCCAGATGCTACATCAATTCTTTAACCAATCAGCTGTCACGGATTTTCATGAACTGCAGACACAGGTCAACTACCGATTTCTTTTGGGTTTACTCAAACGACCAGACAGTTTTCTCGAGCTAACGAGACAGTAAGAACAAGAAAAGAATGTACATACCATTTGCTGACACCGAGTTTTATTGTGTCCAGTGCTGCTGGAGAAACCATAATGATGATCGCTTATGGGTATAAAGGTAAGGCTTAAGCGATTTATGTGCCCACAGGCATTGCTGAGTTTATTGTCAGTGTTGGAACGAAATGATCCCTACATAGACCTCGCGGAAAAATCTATCAAATCTGTGACAGAGGCAGAGGACTTCTTCCTTATCAACGTTCTTCCGTGGCGTAAGTGCGAGACCAACATTTTTTTTTCCTTCTCAGCTCTTCGTCCCGAGTAGGGAGCCAATCTAAAGTAATGTTTGTGTTCAGTGCGATTCTTCCCCAAATGGTTTCCCGGTACCAGCCATAAGTTTATCAAGGAGGCAAATGCGCTTTCTCAGGCAATGCTGTACGAAGCCCATGAATCGACAAAGCAAAATATCGTAATATACACCAAAACTCGCGCGCTACACACGCCTACTGACTCGTGCACCTTTCTTCCAGCATAATGGAACCGCGAAACCTTCGATGACAAGTAAGCTTATAGAGTCCAATCTCACCGAAGAAGGGAATATCGTGGACGAAGACATAATCGTCAAGTCAACTTCCATCGCTTATGTCGGTTCGTCACATCTTAAACTTCTTCATTGTACCTGGGACTCAGCCTCGGACTTACAGCTGGCGCAGATACGGTATTTACTAATAATGTTGAATTGAGATTGACTTACTGATACGCACTCATATAAAGATTGTGTCTACGCTGAACACATTTTGTCTAGCTATGGTTCTATATCCAGATGTACAACGCCGAGCACAAGAGGAATTGGATCGCGTAATCGGAAAGGATAACCTCCCGACCATGGAGGATAGGCCTAACCTGCCATATATCGAAGCTATCTGTAAAGAATCCTCTAGGTGTGTCAGCGCATACCATAACCATTTTGAAAGGATATAACACTTTTCGTTCTTACATCATAAGGTGGCAACCTGTGGTGCCTCTAGGTGCGCTGATACAAGCTGAGTAGTGGATAAGTGGCTCAAAAGCTACTATAAGGTCTTGCACACTGTGCAGCTGTGGACGGCCTGTACAACGGGTATTTCATTCCGGCTGGGACAACGATGCTGTCGAACGTTTGGTACGCTGCGTTCATTCGCAACAATGTACTCGTGATTGACTATTTGAAAAGGGCAATGCACAGAGATCCAAAAGAGTACCCCGAGCCGGAAAAGTTCGTCCCTGAGCGCTGGCTGTCCCTCGATGGTAAGAAGCCACCATTGGATGTCGGCAAGACAGCGTTTGGATTTGGCAGGCGGTGGGTTATTCTTCTCAGGCTTATACGTCGCGCTCCTTGGCTTATAGAACACAGGATCTGTCCTGGAAAGCTTTTCGCAGAGAGCTCGGTAGGTGGCTTGCCCCGTCAGAATATCTATGTATTGATCGACTGCGGCTCCATTTCATACAGCTTTTCATCGCAGTAGCGTCCGTCCTGGCAGCTTTCAACATCGAGAAGGCTCTCGACGCGAATGGCGTTCCAATCACGCCTGCCGGGGAGTACACTGCAAGCTTTATTACGTACGTCTATTTCGGACACTATTTCTTCTCCGTGCAAGCTTGCTTAGTCCACTGGATCGCGTGCATGTATTTCATAGGCATCCTAAGCCATTTGAATGCAAGATAACCCCACTCTCAGACAAGATCGTGTCCACGATTCATCACGCAGTAGAATCTGCCAAGTAATCTATGTTTGTAGTCCTCGATTAAGTTTAAAAGACAAGTATCCTTGTTGTTCTTACTGTAAATTTTCACGATTTTGCTCTTTCCATATGAGAGGAAGTGTACGTGATACTGGCGCTATTATTGCAACCCGAAAAGTCCTAGGAGCAGCACAATTTGTTATCCCTTCCCGCCAGTTTCGGCATATACTTATCCACGAATGCGATACGTGCGCGGCAAGATACTCCCTGTTGACGGCTACAGTGACGATGGGTGTTCCAACCTTTTCTCCTCTTCGGACATTGTTAAAGTCTGAGCTCGATATCGAGTTCGGCGGCCGGCCGTTCTGGGTTACAAAAATTTTCGTAGTATTTTTTCCTACTGTATACGCACGAGAGAACTCGCGTGATTATCTAGTACTGGTTATACGGTATACACGTTGGTAAACGAAGTGCATTCGCTGGCGCCGCTAATTTCTAAAAGCCAAAAGATATTACATGTGCTCTAACCGCTGGCGCAGTTATATTTCCGAGACTCCCCAGCGTCTCTCCTCATAGATCCTTGACTCCTCTTTTTTCTTATAATTTCCGAAATTCCTTATTCGCGATTGCTGTGGAATCAAGCGACGATTAATCCACTAATCTTCGCTCCTGTAGTTTTGTCTGTCGGTGTCGTACATCATAGGCTACCAATTATATTCGATTTACTGATCCTACGTATCTGTAAATACATGATTTCCAAAAAGATATTGAGTTTTGTATTCTACAGGCGTAACTTCGCAGGAAACCCACGAGCCACAATCTTACGTCACATCCGGTTTGAGACGATGACTCAGCAGGTTAGGATGGCTTTGACCATGAAGTTCTCGCTGATGCACCTATTACACCGATGAGCTTGTGAGTACAACCAATTACATTCTTGTCTATTTTTTCTTATCCAATACTATACTGTACAGCCAGGATAAAGATATACAGGTTACGCCTCAATCGAACGATCATGCATCGAGCCCAAGATCAGCAATCTTCACGAACTTGCCCGTCCTAAAGCTCTCGTTTGCCGCAAGACCGACAGCGAGTGCCATCGTGCCGTCGCGTACGCCCGCCTTCTGCTGTGCGGCGTCGCCCGTGTCGGCCGATTCGCCGGGGCGGGGCCCGAAAAGCACGCTGAGCATGCGTGCGTCGCCTCCGCCGTGCCCAGCGTGCTCGTACACGACAGGGACGACGCGCGGCGCGGCCCAGAGTGGATGAACAGAGATGCGCGCACCACCAGCATTCGCGAGTGCCTCGGTACCGTGCACCATACCGCCCGTGATCTTCTGCCCGTCCGGGTCACGGTAGGAGCACTCGACGACCTCGAGCTCGACGCGACCCTTGGAGCCGTTGAACATCACGCGATAACCTTCCCATGGCGAGTACGCGGTCTTCTCTCGTTGTCAGGGATTTCTCTTTGACTCTTAGGGAAGGGGCTCTCACCAGGTGGTATGACATCGTTGCGCCATTTGAATAGCGCACAAGAACACTCATATCGTCTTCAATGCCAATATTGGGCGCAAACACCTATTCGTGGACCTAAGTCATCCACCCCAGCAAACAGGGCTCGCACAGCTAACTCACATTCTGGTCACGATGATACCCATCTTCCTTCTCCGCGTCGGCGTACAAGCTTTTCAGCGTGCCGTCTTTCTCGAGGTGCAGCGCGAAGGGGTCGTTCTGTGCCTCTGCGCTGCCACGCGCCCGCTCGTAGTCTTTCGCCCAGCCATGCTTCTTGCCATTCTCATCACCATAAAAGGCGAGCTTTCCGAAGCCAGCGACCTCGACGGGCTCGGAGTCGATCCACCAGTTGACAAGGTCGAAGTGGTGTCCGGACTTGTGCACCATAAGCCCGCCGGAGTTGGACTTCTGGCGATGCCAACGGCGGAAGTAGTCGGCGCCGTGCACAGTATCTAGGAGCCATTCAAAGTGGACCGAGAGTACTGAGGAGCAGAAAAGTTGAGGACAGTCAGCCGGACACCACGGACCCTCGGCCAAGCGATGTAGGAATCACGTACCGTTTCCGATTTCCCCAGAGGCGATGATACGCTTAACAGCCTCATGCACGGGGTTGTAGCGATAATTGAAGGTCACTGTTAGTTGGCCGCTTGTCTTCCTCACTGCTTGATTGATCCGTCGGCACTTTTCGACGTCGGTGGTCATGGGCTTCTCAGTCACAACGCGTACTGTCTTAGGGGTCAGCTCACCTGGACAAAGACGATGAGAAAGGCTGGAGGACTTACCTCCGGCCTCGAGCGCGGGGACGATGTACAGGTCGTGCAGTGCGTCAACGCAAGTTATGACGACGGTGTCTACTTTCTCGGTCTTGAGCATTTCGACAAATTGCTCGGGCTTGTAAACGGGCACGCGCGGCTGGCTGAGCGATTCTAAGTGCGCATTGTAATACTCAGCCCGGACTGGGTTTGGCTCGCAGAATGCAACTATCTGCGCGCCGGGGCGCTGGGCGACACCGTTGACGAACATGAGTCCGCGGGAGCCAGTCCCGACGAGGGCGACGCGACCGATGGAGCTGGACATATTTCGAGCAGAGTGCAAAGATTCTTGGGGACGCGAGTAAGGAGTGGACACGGCTTATAAGCATCACGAATACGAGGCGGAGGATGCAGATAGCAGACGATGCCGGAGAGCAGACCGGGCCGCTGCTGGTACACTGGAATAAAAGTGCGAGGCCTAAGGAGTCATGTGAGGCGCGCCCTGACGCGACCAGACTACGCGCTCTCGGCCATTGCCGACCGGACCCCGCGTTTGCTGCGCCACCCCCGTTTTGTGTAGCCACAAGCCGACGGTCGGGCACCTCCATTTATGGGAATATATCCACACCCCGTGTCTCTCCCCGCACGGTCCGGGGAAATGAGGGGCAGAGAAGCATCTGATCGCTTCTCCTGGGCCAGCTGCTTCTCCATTGGACTCTGCTTTCGCGTACTCCTTCTCTACGCGCTACCGCGTCCTTCCTCTAAATGGTGGCGCCGCTATATATACCGCATATTTTATCCCTCCACTCTCCTCAAGCCCTCTCCATCGCTGCTCACCAGTCATGTCGGGAGTAAAGTCTTCAACAGTAACCGACTACGACGAGAAGGCTTCCGTCGTCCATGAAGAGGGTATACGTTCACCCGACCCCCATGCTGGCCGCAAGCCACGCGACGCAAGGGGCGTTGACGCTGCCGCACAGGTCCTCGCGGAGATCAAGGAGGACATCGTCCTGACCCCCGAGGAGGACAGACGCATCCTTCGCAAGATCGACTACGGCGTCCTCCCGGTCCTGCTCATCATCTACTTCCTTCAGCAGCTCGACAAGTCCTCGCTTTCGTATACATCCGCGTTCGGTATCGTCACTGAGGCCAACCTCGTTGGCTCCCAGTATTCATGGCTCTCATCCGTCGTCTACGTCGCCCAGCTCGTCTTTCAGCCTCTCTCCTCGTACGCGCTCGTACGTCTTCCGGTTGGTAAATGGGTGAGAGTGACTTTTTATTTTGTCCTATTCCGTATCTTACACCAAGTCCAGGTTTTCTTCAATGTCCTTGCATGGGGCGCGACGGTCGCCGCTTCATCTGCTGCCCATAACTTCACCGGCCTCCTCATTGCCCGTCTATTCCTCGGAATCTTCGAAGCTTCAATCGGCGAGTTTAACCGCGTCTTTTTGGAGCACACCCATTAACACATACAATTAGCCCCGGCCTTCATCACCATCACACAAATGTGGTGGCGACGTCGTGAGCAGACGTACCGCACTGCTTCGTGGAACGCAAGCAATGGGTTCTGTGGTGTTGTAAGCTGATGAATTAACGCTCAAACCGCTTTGCGCTAAGCTGTTTACCTCTTTAGGTGGGTTCGCTTTTATCGTACGGTATCGGCCATATCAACAGCAAACATCTCCAGCCGTACCAGGTGAGTGCCTTCGTCTTTCCTTTTTCTTCTTGATGCTCACCGGTTTTCGCCAGATTATTTTCATGTTCTGCGGCCTGATCACCGTAGCTTTCTCCCCTATGATCTGGTCCGTTTCTCCTAAATTATTATGGTTATGCACATTCTCACACATTTTTATTCTACCGCTACTAGGTTCTGCCTTCCCGATTCTCCGGCAACCGCAAAGTTCCTCAAGGGCAAGGACCGTGCACTCGCGATTGAGCGTCTGCGTGATAACAACATGGGCACTGAATCGAAGGTCTGGAAGTGGGACCAGTTTTGGGAAACGTTCATGGACCCGAAGAGCTACCTCTGGTTCGCGCTCCTGTTTCTCGCTGCGTAAGTTGATGCCTCCACTATCTATTTTTAATCCCGTATTGGTCTAAATATTATTCCTGCTTCTAGACTTCCGAGTGGCGGGATTGGCGCTTTCGGACCCCTCATTATCCAAGGCTTTGGCTTCGATTCCGTGAGTTGACGTTTTTCCCAAAGCCCCGGAAAGATGTACTGACTATTAGGTCATCTGACAGTTCCAAAGCATTCTTTTTAACATGCCATTTGGTGTGCTGACTGTGGTCTCTATCTTCACCGGTGCATGGCTCACGAACAAGATCCGTCTGCGCTTCCCCATCATCGTGTTCGTGTCCTACCGCCCTATTGTTTATATATTGTTTAACAATTGTTTTGGATAGTCTCATGTGCTGCTTCCCCATCGCGGGTTCAATCGCGTTGCTCAAGCTCGGGCGTGGCGCTGAATATCGCGGCAAACTGCTTGCGTCGTACTATGTGTTGTCTGTCATGGGTGGCATCCAGCCAATGCTTTACGCGTGGGCACCACTTAATGCATGCGGACACACGAAGAAGGTTACTACAACCGCCATCTTTTTCGTCGCTCAGTGCGTTGGGAATGTATGTCCTTCCCTCACCCGTGCATACGCGCAATATAATTCTTATTCTCTATCGGTTTCTAAGATCGTCGGCCCACAAGTCTACCAGACGAGAATGAAGCCACGCTATACACCCGGACTCGTTACCGAGTGAGTGACCAGTCGTTTTGTCCATCGTCCCGTGTTTCTGATGCTTTCCGCAGTCTCGTCTGCTGGTGTGCGCTTGCCATTCTTTCCTGGTTGGTCCTTTTTGTTCATCCTCCCTTACCTATTGGAATCTACGTAACTTATCTGTTCGATCTCCTCGTAGCGTCACGGCACTTTACTTGCACTACCTCAATCGCCGCCAGGCAGCGAAGCGTGTGCGGTTAGGAAAAGCAGCAGTGGTCATCGACACGTCGATCTTGACGATTGAGGACGCCGACCGCGCTCGCATCGCGACGAATAAGAAGGAGGGTGTCACCAATGACCAGGCATTTGACGACCTTACCGATTTCCAGAATGAGGACTTCATGTATGTTCTATGAGCGCGCTTATTTGGCTGTGTTGCAGTCCGAAGGAGCTTTACGAGAGATTTCATGTTTCTTTTCCATTACGTTTTTGACGTGCTTGTCTTTTCCTTTTCCGACTTCCTCCTTTGAATTCCTCCATTGCTTGAATTCTCATTTTTCTTGTGTCTCTAAGTACATCTTGATAGTACTGTATTTCTTACGGAAAATAATATAAACCACCACTATCCGAAACTTACCAAAATGATGGAGCGAAGAAAGGTCCCAGTTTAACGGCCCGAGTAAATCAGATCCTAGCGTTGAACTCGCATGGCGAACTTAGACATAGCTGATCCGGGGTCAGAAGGTACAGCACTCCGTCTTTGCCGATTTAGCGTGCACAGTAATATGATCCGCGCGAAGCAGTTCCACGCCTTCCTCCTCGACGTCGTGCATATTACCTGACTTCCGCAGTAGATCAGGAACCGGAACGGAGAAAGCGAACCGGGCGGAGAGAAGGGGCCGTAGGCTGTCCTCTGCACGGTGATGTCAACCCCAGTAGTTCAAGTATTATAGGACGAGGTGATGACAAGCACGTCAGTGACCTCGCAGACTATCTTTAACTTATCATGGGTCTCTACTTCGCCTGCCTCGCCTCTTTCCCTTTGAGAACTTGAATATTGAGCCTTGCGTGTCGTCCGGGATCCCTTGCCTCATGTAAGGGACAGAACCCGGTTTTCTAAGAGCATTCCGCCCTTAATTATCTTTAACCCAGTGTCGCTTAACATTAAAAGAATTGTCGAGACATGCCCCAGGCGCCTCGGCCAGCTCCCGGCCTACCTTGACCCGCAAGATCTGCATATTCGCGCCCAACAAGGAGCATAGATCTTGTCCCTGGGCCACTGCGCGTGGCATCGGCGTCCCTATTATTCGGAGTCTAACTTGAAAAGTCCTCGAAACTCCGATGCATCTTGCTCTTTTGATTTAGTCAGCTGGTCCCGTTCTTCTCAAGGTACACTGTCGGACCGTCAGTCGCCTCCGCCCGGACTTAGCCTGGTGACATAAACGTTGCTCAGTAGCCTGAAAGATTTTATGGCGAATTTTTTCAGGTTCCGTTAACAGCGGTGTGCGGTGTATCAAGGTAGCCCCTGGACAAAATTGTATATTGTCATTGTGTTTCGATGACTCAAAACCTTTTTTACCCTAGACTTATAAACATTACTTTAATATTATCCGTTAAGGCAAGCGTCTACGTTTTGTTCATGTTGCCCTAAATCGGACGGTTCTGGGGCGCTCAGAAAATGAAAGGGCATACCAAGAGAATGTGCCTGAAGGGCTAATATCTTCAGCCTAATGCCCGAATACGCTGCTTTAATCTCACTTGGAACGTTAAATACGTGCCTAGGGTCATTCGCGAGTAGGCGCCAGTCCAGGGTATTTTTCTTCAACTGAGAGCCATAGGAGACTTGCCGTTCCGGAAGAATATTTATCCAGATCAGATGTACCACATAGTCCCTACCGAATTGCACCGTGGTCCGCGCCTAAAAAAAGAGGTTTCAGAAAAGAGGGAAGCTGATGGGAACCGAGATTTTTCAGGCGTCTCCTTGTGCCTGCAGATCATGAAATGAACAATGCATAGCCTATCTTCAAATAGCAATCTAAGAAGCGATCCTGAGCAGCAGCAGCCGCAACTCACGGCCCGGAAGTAAGAGGAACGGAGCCCACTAATCGACTTCATGTACCTGCTGAGCTGTTGAAAGGCTGTCCCTGGACGGAGCGCTCCCCATTGTCATTAGACATTTCTGGACTGGATTACCCGAGGCAGGCACTGAGGAAAGATTAATTTCTGCGCCCAGGAGGTCCTCATTCCCGAGTTTCCCTTGAGTTATGGTCGTGCTTTATGATTCTGATAGATTTCTATATAGGGACTCCGTCTTGTCCCGTTCCCTAAGTAAAGCTCAACGCCCGTCACTTCAGCACGTGCATAAGTGTATATAAACGCGTAAACGCGTCGCGCAAGGCACGTTCGTCTCGTGACCAACACGTGACCGTTCCTCAACATAAGCGAATGAGACACCCGGGCCTGCGACGCCGACTCCACGTCCGAGAATTTTCAACCTCGACCTTATGAAAGGTCTGAAAGACAAGCACTGTCCTAATAATGAAAATATGCATTGAATTCAGGCTCGCTAATGGCACAACGCCAATACAAGTTGGTTTACAACGTACGATGCCTGTCCCCGGAATCCAACTGGTGTCAATAATTTTCTTGAGCCTCGGGCGGAGCTTCCTGTTCCCACTTCATTCTTGAGCCTTTGAATACAGACACCATTCCCACAAGAACTGAGGTCGGCTCGACAATTGCGAGACTACCGAACTTTTCAACCATCACGTCGTGATGCAAACCGATGACCCATTGCCAATACGGACTAAGTTTTGACCAGTCGTTTTCACACCCTGTCTTGGATACGTCAATGACATTCTCGAGGATCCCGAGCACTGCCTTGAGCGTCTAGGATACTCGAAAAGCTCTTTGTACGCCACATATCGCCACTTACTGGTTCCTCGTTCCCCTTCACGAATCCGTCGGAGCCGAAGAATAGGTCATTTACGGCAGCAGTGTCGTGGTCATCCTCAGTCGTCGTTGCTGCGACCGCGTACCATGGGCGAGTGAGCACGAGAGCGTCCGTTCGTTTCTGCGTTCTCCCAACGCCGCCTTGCCTCGGCGTATTCACGTTCGTCCTCCGCTTGCGCACGCTTCAGGATCTCTTCGGCAGACTTTCCCTTGAAGCCGTCACATCAAAATAGGGAAGAGGCTGATGAATGGATCGTTAACCTCAAGCCCACCCGCTGAATTCAGCCGAAGGTACCAGCCGTAAGGGATCCTTTTTGTGCACATATTGAATTTCTTCTCCAGCATTTGCGAGATCGCACCAACGAATCCCCCCCTGCCGCACGCCCTTATCGCCCCTTGCTAGGTCCGACGAGAAGAGCGCGGCGTTCTGAATGCGTGCAAGAGTATCAATGATTTCATCGATGTGCGCTTTTCCATACACGACTGCAGGCTCCCCGCAGTTACGCACAACGAATGTCATGTACTTCTTATATGCTGGTACCCAGCCAAACACGGATGTTGTCGCCGCCAGCCAGTGGCGCCGCAGCTCTATGATATGCCCATCAATCGTCGTTTTGTCGGTCGCGAAGTAGCTATCTGTGTTCATGATCAGGACCAGCGCACCTCTCCAGAAGGTATTCCAACATAAGATGCTTCCGCGTCTGAACCTTTCCAAACAGCTGAGCGTAGTAGTAATGCATGCCCTCATGCTCGATCTGCGCTACCGCTTTGCTAGTCCATTCTTCAAGCACAGCACGAGGAAACTTGAAGCCAGGATCTATCCGCGCCTGCTCTATATAACGCTTGATATCGCCGAAATTCATGTCGGGAAACCACGAGCCAGACCACTCCTCCACACTCTCAACGAGCACCGACAGGCGCCCTATGGGATCTATATCATCACAGGCCTTTGGTTTGGAGAGGACCTCAGAAGCATGGGCCGAGAATGCCTGGTGCCTCTTTCCTAGCTCATTGAGATTGACGTTGGTGACGAATTGGAGAGTCTCGTCAAAAGCTTCAGTCGACATAGTTGGCAGAATAAGACTTATCAGTGGAGAGACGAGAACGGGTGCCCCAGTCGACGCGGAGTACGGTTGAAACCCTCATAGGGAGCTATTTCAAAATCCAGGGAACGAGCAGGATCAGAAAAAGAAGTCGACATCGCTATCAGGAGTTGCCGTACGGACGCGCCTATTTACCCCATAAGAATACGATGAGCTGTGCAAGGCTGCTGCAGGAACGAAATGGTTGCATAGAGATTCGGTGAATTTCAACCTTCCTCACCGTAGGTGACAGAACTCGAGTACCACAAAAACTTCACACAGGGGCTAAAGTCGGCTATTCATTTGCATTATTAAGCTCACGTAATTTTTTAAACGCCTACCAACGTTACTAATACACACTTTTCTAAAATACGCTATTCTAGTACTGGTACAAACCGACAGATTTCGAGTCCGAACCCGGCTTCAAAAGCAGTTTTGGACTTCCCAGACTTGAACTACGCCAATGACTTCTTTGGTCCAGTCCTTCCTAAATGTCGAAGGCCTTATCTCGTAGAACGCATTGACGCGCCATTTCAAGCTAAAGGCGGGGAGAAATACCTGTTACTGCGCCATACTTTCGAAGCGGGAAAAATACACATACCTGCTCGTCCGTTCGACATACCAGAGTCTTCATCCCGTCACGACCTTCACCAATTCCAACTATGATGCCCTCTCTATCGTTCACCTTCTCATTTTCCTCGTCGTTAATGTCAAACCCTACGCACTTGCAACGGTCGGTGATCGCTCTTCTTAACTGTACGCTGTTTTCGCCGAGACCGCCAGAGAACACGAGCGCGTCAACAGTCGCGGCGCCTCCAAGCTTCAGAAAATATGACCCCACGTAGCCAAGGATGCGGTCGACGAGGAGGTCAAATGCGAGTGTCTCTCTTGGATGCTCCGGGGTGTTTGCTCGCTCGGCGATGACAGAGAAATCTGACGTTCCTGCGAGTGCGTTCCAACCGGCATTCTTGTTTAATATTTCCTCCGCCTGCATTGACAAAC
Organism: Coniferiporia weirii; assembly: GCA_024195185.1. Lineage (NCBI taxonomy): Eukaryota > Fungi > Basidiomycota > Agaricomycetes > Hymenochaetales > Hymenochaetaceae > Coniferiporia > Coniferiporia weirii. Next base: position 18,083 of record JAKOPK010000305.1, read on the forward strand.
GGTCGGGAGGAGAACTTAACAAAAAGAATTACGCGCACATCGGTAATTTCGACTGCCTCAGCTGCTTGTCGGCTAATATGGCTTGCTTGATTTGTATAATGGAAAATAAGGGAGGCATCGACATGTCCTGATCGTGTCGCACCGGGGAGACCATCGAGAGGGGTGAGTCCCATGCTCGTATCAATGCTTTTACCATCTTTAATTGCACAGACGGATGCTCCTGAACCAAGGTGCATTACTATGAGCGTAGTATTGCCTGTCGGCTTCTTCAGGTATGCGGACGCTGAACGAAGAATGTACGAGTCTGTAGTGCGAGATAAAGAGTTTTACAATTAGCATTATGATGATGTGAGGGGGATCGAATCGGCGAGCGCGGAAGAACGGTTAAGAGAACAAGGACCTAAGCGCATAGGATATTTATGGCGAAGGGTGGACGTACATGAAATACCATGGAAACCGTACTTCCGGAGACCCTTGGGGTTCGCAATAGACTGGTCTATGGCATACTTCACCACGCACTCGGGAAGAGTCGCGTGAAACATGGAGTCGAAAAAGGCGACAGAGTCGGCATCAGGAAGGATCTTTAAGCACGCTTCGATTACTGTAAGCGCGCGGCCATTGTGCCAGTCAATCGTAAATGATCATCAATACAGCGTAAGATAAAAAGAGATGTAAAACGTAGACGAACAGGGGCGCAAGGTCAGAAAGACTTTCGATATGGTGATAGCTTTCGCTCGATATGATTACCGGCCCGGTATAGTTGCCTCCATGTACTACTCGATGACATACGTGGGTGATATTTCCCTCGTGGAAATGTGTATGCTCGGCGAGGAAGCCGACAAAGTACGAAAAGGCAGACTCATGATCCTTGATCTCTCGCACCTCCTCCTTCTTTAGGAGCTTCTTTGATATTCCGGGATCCTTTGCGGCGAATGAGAAGCGCGCAGGAAGTGCAGTGAGGTTCTCTACGGATGCATTAAGGAGCAGAGTTACTGGCTCTACATCGGGGGAGGAGGAAGAAGAATAGTTTGGATTCGGCGAGAACACAGATATCTTTAGTGAGGATGAACCGGCGTTAACGGACAGAAGGAGACTGTGCCCCTTGTCCTTGGAATACATCGTAACTTGGGAAGTGGCACGCGGCCGGGCAGTTGCTTACTTGCGCCGGCAAGTGAAAGGTATTTGAAGTCCCGTAGTTCCAGCCCTGAACTGAGGCCCGAGTCTGCGCGTTAATCTCCACGGTACTGCACTGGAAGGCCTGATGCAAAACCGCAGGAGCAGAGAGAGGCTGAAAAAGCGCAAATTGAACGCGTCGACGTTTTCGCCATTGAAGTACTTGGCAGCAGCTAGTGAAGGCGCGATGACGTCGAAGTGGATGTACACGCGTGACGACACAACGTAATTCGTGACACTTTCCCTTTTAGACACACACCACTTCGAAGAACTGCTTCAAAATTTCAACCTATCCGCTTCCGATCATCTACTCTGAACACAAAGGGCGCTTTTGTGGACAAATTGATCTAACCCTGGAGCGTTTTCGAATAACCCTTGTTTGTCTCACGCCGCATTCCGCAATAATCCGAGCAATGAACAGTTAGCTGGCGCGCTACAATGGCTTATGACGCGCTGTGACGTTTGTCCACAAATCTCGACATAATATATATCCATACTGCAATCATGTTCTCCTCCTCCTACCTTGCCGATTGCCACAATGCCCGCACAAATACTCTCGCAGGCTAATCCACCGCCTGATCCGTCTCACCTTCCAAATTCCCTTGACGTCCTCAAAGTCAACCTTGATCTTAATGTCCTCTCCACCGATGAAGTCAGGGATTTCCGCAGCTTCAGAAGAGCTGCCAACTACATTGCTGCAGGTGCGCTTAATATAACGTCTGCCTCGTTAAAATCGAAATTGATGCGCCGCGTCCAGCAATGATTTTCCTTAAGGACAATGTTCTCGTTCAACAAAAGCTCACTCACGACCATATCAAGAATCGTCTCCTAGGTCACTGGGGAACTTGCCCCGGCCTCACTCTAGTATACGCCCATCTTAACCGCCTCATCATAAAACATGACATCGACATGCTCCTCGTCGTCGGTCCAGGTAAGCTGCACTGCCAGTCAGACCCCTCCTACGTTCTCACACACAAAATTGATTTCCATAAGGACACGGCGCGCCCGGGATATTGTCATGCCTTTGGCTCGAGGATTCTCTCTCCACTTTCATCCCAAAGTATACCCGCGATAAAGCAGGCCTTTCCCATTTGGTTTCCGGCTTTTCTACCCCATCCGGGTTGCCAAGGTGCGCTCTAAAACTTTCAAGGTCCTTTTTTAGAAGCCGAAATCGACCGTTTCTTATTTATTAACACTCCTTAGTCACATAAACGCAGAAACACCTGGCTCGATCCACGAGGGCGGAGAGCTTGGCTACGCACTCAGTGTTGCCTTCGGCGCTGTTATGGACAGCCCAGACCTCATTGTCACCTGCATCATCGGCGATGGCGAGGCTGAAACGGGTCCCACTGCAGCGTATGCTCTTAATCGTCTGTTGGGTAACATATTTTGACAGGCCTTTTCGTCCGGGTGCAGTGCTTGGCATGGCTACAAATACATTGACCCTGCGGAGAGCGGTGCGGTAATTCCTATCGTACACGCAAATGGGTTTAAGATCTCCGAGCGCACAATATTTGGTACGATGGACGATCTCGAGATGTGCTCGCTCTTTAGGTCGGTTAACGCTTAAGTCTTGCCCCATCTCCTACACTTTTATAACGTCTTAATATTAAAGTGGTTATGGCTATCAAGTTCGGTTCGTCGAGGACTTGGAAAATATCGACCAGGACATGTCCGCATCGCTTGAATGGGCACTTGTGGAAATCATCAAGATACAGAAAGCGGCCAGATCAGGACAACCTATAATTAAGCCTCGCTGGCCCGTGCTTATCTTGCGCACTCCGAAGGTATGCGTGCTTAATCACCCCACTTTCTTGTTTTATGTCTTTTCCAGCAACATATTGAATTATTTTTAATTAAAGGGATGGTCTGGCCCGAAGTCCTTCCACGGGGAATACATCGAAGGCTCGTTCCACTCTCACCAGGTACCTCTCCCGAACGCCAAGGTCGACTCAGAAGAACTTAGTGCACTTCAATCCTGGCTCGATTCGTACAATGTCTCCGAGCTCATTGATCCAGCTACTGGTACGTTACACGAGAGTATTCTACGCCTTGTACCCTCGACGCCGGGAAAACGTCTGGGTCAGCGGAAGGAAGTCAACGGGAACTACGAACCGCTTCAAACTCCCGAATGGCAGCATCTCACAGTCGAAAAAGGAACTCAGGAGAGTTGCATGAAGAGCATCGGAAAATTCCTGCTTGAGGTCATCAAGGAAAACCCGACCACATTCCGCATATTCTCGCCCGACGAGCTAGTTTCGAACAAGCTGGACGCCGTTTTTGACGGAACGGGCCGTGATTTCCAATGGGACTCTGCTTCACGTGCCCAAGGCGGGCGCGTCGTCGAAATCTTGTCTGAGCATACATGTCAGGGCATGATGCAGGGGTATACGCTCACGGGTCGCACCGCGCTCTTTCCTTCGTACGAGGCCTTCCTCGGCATTATCCACACTATGATGGTCCAATACAGTAAATTCGTCAAGATGGTAAGTCAATCTTTCTCCATATTGTCTTCCCAAGGTTTTACGGGACTTTTAGGCGCACGAAACGACGTGGCGCAAGGACATCGGTTCTCTCAACTATGTCGAAACGTCGACTTGGACACGTCAGGAACATAATGGGTTTTCGCACCAAAACCCGTCCTTCATCGGAGCGGTTCTCAACTTGAAGCCTACACTTGCTCGTGTATACCTACCCCCAGATGCGAACTGCTTCCTCTCGACAATTGCGCATTGCCTGCGCGCGAAGAACTACATTAACCTCATGGTTGGCTCAAAGCAGGCCACACCCGTCTGGCTTTCTCCTGAAGAAGCTCGTGTACACTGTATCGCCGGCGCGTCTATTTGGAAGTTCGCAAGCACAGACGAAGGACTTAACCCAGATGTGTACGTAATTTGGCTCTACTATCTAGAATCACAACTAAGACCCCGTGTAGTGTCCTCGTAGGCATTGGAGTCGAACTTACATTCGAAGTGATTGCAGCTGCGGCGCTTCTACGTAAAGAGGTACCTGCGCTGCGCGTACGCGTAGTGAATGTATCGGACTTGATGATCCTCGGGCCTGAGAGGTCGCATCCCCACGCTTTGACGGATCCAGACTTCGTTAATCTTTTCACAGCTAATCGTCCTGTGCATTTTAATTATCATGGGTACCCTATTGAGTTGCGCGGGCTGCTTTTCGGGAGACCTGGGACGGACCGCATGCAAATTGCTGGTTATAGCGAGGAAGGCACAACAACGACCCCGTTCGACATGATGTTATGCAATGGGGTATCTCGCTTTGACGTTGCTGCCGCCGCTGTGCGCAAGGGCGCAATTTTGAACGAAAAGGTCGCAGTGGACGCACAAAACAAGATAAGTGACTTCATGCACCGTGCTCAAATTGCAAAAAGATACGCCTTTGAGAATGGACAAGGTGTGACTTCTTTAGCTTCCGCTATTGATTACAACTAACTCTCCCCCTTCGTAATAGATGCTCCTGACACGTACGATACACCGAGATTCTCTTAGCTACGCATACAATAATACGCCCCATCTAGAGGGTGTAATGTCTACGATGTAATTCTACAATACATTTTTTACTGCGCGTAATCATTGCGAAGAATAAATAAGTGCGAGAAGGCGGCTTGGATACAAACCACCTTTTCCATTTCTGCTTTGGCACATTCACACATACCGTCCGGTGAGACATTATGCCCAGGATATGAATTCTGGCATCTCCTGGCTGTGTGTCTTCGTCTCTTAGCTGTGAATCTTATTCCTTGAAGTATTTCTGTAGACAAGGTAGAATAAACTGGGAAGCCTCCTAAACGCATTAGGGTTTAAAGTGAAATTCTGTCGTTAAACTTCTGTAGATAGAATTGTGGGCATATCAGTTGCTGGATACCGGGCATATCATCAATGTCCTAACGGATGTTGAACCTTCTCACGCAGTCATTTATACCGGTGCATACGACACTAAGACGAACACCAGCCACGATGCGAAATCTATATTTATCTTAATTCGTATATGCGGAGGCTTGATCGCACGGCTTCCAGAATGGAATGCGATTAATCAAACAGAACAGGGAAAAGAGAACGCACCACTTTTTCTTCGTAATTAACTCAAGCGGCGAAAGTACTGGTGGTCGTGGAGCTTGTATACGACTTAATTCTTCTTTAAATCACTAGTTAAATCACCCGATTTGTGCATTGAGCCAAAATCACTCCATCTTTATTACCATACAGGAACAGTTGTTACATCTGGTGCTATTAGCTAAACCCTTCAACTATCTAGCTATTCGCCTAGAAATTCCATCTTTAAAAGTTCCAGTCTGACCACAACCCGCACAGCAAACTCTCATCATAGTTATCATACGCAGCAGCACAAGCCCAAACACATTTGAGGACCTTCAAGAGTCGAAGCATTTCAAAAATGCATCTTTGTTTGCTTCAATGAAGGCACGCATGTCCATACGCTTTGGATAGATACGCTTCGTAAGGACTGGGTCGCGGTTCGGATTTCCGGAGTGGAGGTAAAACCATTCTGAGGATCTGGGTCAGGACGTTTTTTCGAAGAATTCGTGAAATATATTTACCATTACTATAGAACGCGCAAGTCAGTAAATCAACACTTTATAACGGCAATGGGCACGGCGGTACTCACTTGCACCAAAGGTCCTCCATATCATTCTTCACCGAAGTAAACCTTTCTCTGTCCGTCTCCTTGAGCAAAACATCGCGGCCCATCACTTCGCGTACGGCTTGTACAAATTCACGTGGAGTGAAAATGTCATTTAAAATACGTATATCTTTTCCTGGAATTAAGGAGATTTTTTTAATTTCCGGAATGGATGCAAGTTTAAATGTAAGAAAAACGACTCACCAATCCATTCTTCAGGTTTCTTGAGCGCTTCTAAGACGTACGCGCCCGTTTCTCCGACGCTGTACCCGCCAATAGGGCCATCTGTCAGTAAATATTCCCAGTCTGCAACGATTTTTCCCCCGTGCTCTGCTTTCTTGAACAAGAACACGGGGAATGAGAGAAAGTTCTCATAGTAAAATGATGTGTATATCCTGATAATGCAATCCGCTTAGATGTGATTTACAGTGGTAACTGACGCTAGCCAGGAGACATAGGTCAACTCACGAAGTACGTGGTATTCCGCTTGACCTAAGATAATCGTCAACAGCCGCCTTTGTATTCCAGTGCTGGACAGTTGGGTGTGCCGTATGATCAAGTGTTGTCCAGACAAAATGTTTGACCTTCGCAACAACTGCAGTATCGACAAGCATTTTCCCCTGACGTATTTCCGTCTCCTCCGACATCGTTTCCCAGTCTGCAGAAAGGTTGCAACTTGTCAGCATAAAAAATTCTGCGGTAGATGAAACCAACATAACACACAATTTGTTACACCGAACACTCCGTACGCTCCGTCGAATGCAATCTTGAGACTCTCCGGGTCGTCCATATCAGCTCGTACAACTTCTGCACCCAGAGCGGAAAGTTCTGTAGAAAAATATAAAAACTAAGAAGGTTGAAGTAAACAAGACCGAAAGATACCTCTTGCTTTAGCAGAACCGGTGTTACGCGTTAGAGCACGGACGCGAAATGAACTATCAGGATCATCGAGTAGAAATTTCACGACGCTGCCCCCTTGTGCTCCAGTTGCACCCAGAACAACGACCAATGGCCTCGGCTTTAAATCTGACATGAGTGTACGCAGGTATGAGGAAGATGGGAGGCTTGCATGAAAGCGCGACTATTAAAACGTATTTGTGATTGAACAGGATGAGTTAAGCAGGGGTTGCCTCAACCTTAATTTCGGGGGTAACTTGATCCTTCAACCAATGCAATTTCTGGGTAAGCAAATCACGGGAGATGACTGCGCCTTATTCATAGGGGTTATTGGATTACAAGAAGCCGGGCTCGGAGATGCCAATACGTGCACCGCCCCTTCCGTATGCATAACTAGACCGTGGGTGGCTCTGTCGGAATGAACTTGATACAGTAAACAAGCTATTGAGTTTTTCAGTTCACCGTTTCGCATACTCGTGCGAAAGGCGGGACGTCTGAAAAGGTAGCGAAAAAAATGCTGGTACTCGCCATAGAACCCAGATAGGAGCAAAACGCTTGCAAATCCGTGAAGGCATGACGAATGACTAGTATTTTTACTGTTTGAAAAACTGCTAGAAAATTTAGGCATTTGATCCGTGTCGGAGGATTCCCTATCTGAAACTGAACTTGGGCTCCAGAAATCGGTATTGCAATGAATCACGTATCCCCGTGTGGCCCCGTGTATTACGTGAAGTCCGATTGCTCGGCCGACATTCCACGCCGACTTTATGGATTGCCCAGTGGCTAAAACTTGTGGTGTATGTTTCTAAGACGACGTGAACGATGACCCGGACGACAGCGCAGGAACACAAGTTCGACTTAGTGGCAATGGCGGGAGGAGTCCAGGCTTAAGGTTGGTGCTGGAATTAGTGAGTGCGTAGCAATGGCACAGCCAATGCCGGGCGCTGTAACTTCAACACGTATCGTTTGCCCTTTTCAAAGAAGGTGAAGACCGGTATGTATCTTCATCCTAATATCCCCGGCTCATAGAGTTAACATCTTCTAGCGTTTTAACAAAGTTGTGGGCTTGGTACCGAAGTCCATGAGGGTTTAAAGGCATCGTATCTGCCGACCTTTTTACCACCGCCTTAATGGGCATGCTTTTAGATGATTTAGACATTGTTACGACGGGAGTGAGATATCCAGGTGCCAGGATGGTTTTCTTGATGGGGTCTCTCGAATTTCACGGAAGCCCTAAACCAAAACGCGCATTCCGTAGGCATGCAGTCGGCGGGATGTGAGCGCCATAAACATCGGAATGGTCAAGCTAGGACTTACTACGGTATTGATATATTGACATGCCCAAGACGGGATACGACCGTGCTGTAGCCTGTGTAGTGAGTCAGGCACAACGTGAAGGAATTCAAATCCCGAACTAGCGGAGGCAGATTCGGAACCCAAGTCGTTAAGAAAAGTTCCTGTTATTGTTTTTAACGAAGACCTGGAGTATTCAAAAGCTCTGAACAGCGAAGACAAACGGCAAGAGCTTGAAGCTTTTTGTCGTCGGAAAAAATGGGCCCAAAGAGCGTAACAGTACTTGCCACGTTCAGAGACCGGCGCGCGTCGCAACTTCTGTCGGCAAGACCCGGGCCTCTCCAAGCAAATTTTTCTAGGGGCCATGGTGAGTCTGGCGCGACGATAACTGTTTGTCCACTATGACCAGCACAAATGCTCATTTATTATATGTTTCAAAAATAGCAGCGATGGACGCGGGTCGTGGAGAGGATGAGGGAAAGGTTGCTGCGAGCACTAAAATGGCGGCGGCACTGGGGTGTTCTTCAAAAGTCGTTTGTGCAGACAACTGGGATCGTTTGCTTTCTGACAACTGATGTTACAGTAAGCCTGGGATGTCGGGTCTGCTAACGATATTTCGATATGCATGACAGCCCTAGAAATGTTCACGGTATCGACGGAAGGAGAAAAAAACTAGCGTACTTCATTGAACTGCAGGTTGCGAGTCCAATCCCTCCTTTTGCTGCTCTTTATAGATTCACCCCATCAGAGTGCCAGTAGATTCCTGTCCGGCCCTTCCAAATCCGAATACACGAAGCTTTCCGAAGTTCCATACAAGCGAGGGCTGACAGTGTTGGCTGGGCCCCGTCTTGTGAACGATGCGTGGCCTATCACTGGCTCAACAAAACATTTGGGACAGGACTGACCTCTGACATTGACGAAAATTGAAATATATAAAACTCGTCTATCGGGCATGGATTCCCTCGTGAACTTGTTGTCTTACCACTATTGCTCATAGTGCAAGACGATTCCTGAAGTTCCCACTCACCCGCACCGCATCCAATCATGCCTGTCATTCATTTGAACACGCTCCTTTCCTCCAACCCGGCCTCCATCGTCACAGCTGCTCCTGCCGTTGACACCATGGTTGTTATTATGATTTCCCTTGTCGCTCATTCCATCCTGGTTCCCATTCTCGCTATCGGTGGCTCCGTTTTGGTTTCTGCTCTCATCATCTGGCTAGTATATCGCGTTGTCAAGAAGCGCCACCAGAAGAAAGCGCCTGCTCTCAAGCCTCTCCGACTACGCCGCGATGCTGCCCGTCACTTGCACGTCGTCTTCGAGCGTGATCGAGGACCAATGAGCCATGTGACTCCCCGCAACGGGATCAAGAAGATGTCTTCGCCCAGTATCGTCTTCGGGCCGAGCTCACCCGTGACGCAAAGCGTTGTCATGACCATCTGCTCGACACACAAGGCATTCGGAGGGACATTGCCGAGATAAACATTACGGACGCATACAAGCGGGGCGATAATTCACTGGTTTTTGCGAGCACGAAGAACCGGCCAGCCAACGAAGAAGAGAGCTCCAAATCCCTGATTTCCCCAGTAAAGGAGGCTGGCAGGACTTGACGCACGGAGCCCTGTACCAATAAGCTGACGGTACCTCGGGAGCCACCAAAGAGGCGTCTTTCCAGCCACTTGATTGTGTTTGCGACTGAAGACTTTGCTACGGAAGGTTCTGACCGGTTTATGAGTCGGTCCGCTCGCCCCATGCTTGAGACAATCGGAGAGGTTGAATGCGAGGTGATTGTTTAGATTGTGCCCTTTGCGAGTCTTGCAGAAGGTCACTCAAGTGGATGACATCCAAAGCCGGGTCCCGGTATCGGCCATTATAGTCACCCCTGTAAGCCCAGCAATTCCAAGTCTCTGGCAGTTTCAACCGTAACGGCTGGTGAACCTGCTCGCACTGAGTTCCGCACAAACAAATCGACGAAAGGCGCTCCACGGGGAGAGTCAAGGGGCCACCCTTCCAGACGCTTGGTCAGGATTGAGACAGAAGGCTTCGCGAGTGAGCGCACTGGCCGGATCGCGAGCCTAGCCTTCCGCCCTGTACTGAAGATCTTTGTAGAGAACGAGTCTGAGGTAAGCAGCTATACTTGCTGGATTGGTGTATAAACTGACTGTCTTCCCGGTAGGTCGTGGATGCAAGTGACTGGAACAATTGGACTTCAACCCCGTCCATATTCCTCGCCTCAATGGGCATCGCCAATACAACTGTTTCGGAGGCTGATACGCAATGCATCCCTCTCGCCAGTAAACTCAAGGGCATAGATGTAATGGTGAAAGACGTCAAAGAGCTACGTAGCGGCAGCGATATTCGGTAAGCTATTTGCGTTCCTTACGTCTAATAGATCCTGACTATATCCTCTAGACTCGAGATGGAGGCTCCGTTGCGTGTAGGGCACAATGGGCTGGAAGCCGCTGTCGAATACATCAAGATCAATACTATGGACAACAAGCAGACAGCTTCTCCTGCGCTAGCAACCGAGATCACGACAGCAGCCACCCACGGAAGTGATTACCCGACTTCCGCCGAGCAAGATGTCGGCAAGCGAACAACTAGGACAAAATGCAAGGAGGTCATCGAAGCGACCGACTCCTCCCCCCCAGCGGCGGACAACGGCAGCACATTACCCACTATGGAACCGCGAAGAAGCAGGGAGCTGAGCAAGGCGGTGTTTACCGCTAATGCTCGCCCTGCCGTGGTCGATGTGATTCGAGACGATGGAGTGCAGTCGCAGGGAGGCGGGTGATTACCTGGAGGCTCGCGTGACTTGCGGCGCACTTTATTGCGCACGAGGAATGCGAAGCCCGGACCCCTGAATTTTGCGAGTCCACCGAGGGCGACGTCGACCCCGAAGCGCATCGCATTGTCGGATACGCGCAAACGGACCTTAGGTACCAGTGCATCGTCTATTGTTCGTTCACCCGTGGCAGAGTCGCCCTCGTCTGGAAGCTCGAAGTTCCTGACTGTCCCAGTTGCAACATACGGCAAGGCCGCTCGCAGGAGGAGCATTGTGGGGGCTACCGGTAGATCTGCAGTCAATGATGGCTTGCACACCCGTACGCAAGCCACCAGCTGCTCACTTGGATCCTCCACGAAGAAGTCTGCGCCTGAACGGTCCGAAGGATCTGTAGTACAGGCCAGCCAGCCCACAACCAGCGTCAAGTACGAGTCCAAGGCAAGTCGTCGAGTCCCCATTGTAAAGTTATGGCGGCGGACTATTGATTATCCCGTGCAGGTCACTCCAATGGATAGTGATCACAGCTTGACGTCAGCCCCGTCCCTTACCATCGACGACTCCGACTCGGCGACTACAATCGACACGACATTCGACACTACCACCGAGTCGAACGTGTCCACGGCATCTGCGAAACGTGAGACGTGTGTCATAGCCGACACGAGTGGATTCGAGAATATCGGAGTGCGACCTGAGGACCTACAAGCGCTGCGGAACGGCGGCGATATCCGGTATGTTCTTCGAATATATCTTGCTTTTATATCCCAATGATGTTTTCTAGTTTCGACATCGACGACGTTCCGTTCATGAACCTAGTCGACCTCAAGGCAAGGACCGAATCCATCAAGGTCGACAAGTCACCTACAAACAACGGTGTGACGACAGCAATATCAGCACAACATGCTCCAGCAGAGTACGACCAACAGGATTACATTGGCCGCTTCAAGATTGGGACCGTATTCGACGACCTATCTCTCGAGGAGATTGCTCCTCTCCTCGCAGCTGACATTCGTAAAGGCTTTCTGCCTCAACCTGGACCACCGGCCGATATAGAGCTAGTCAAGACGCGCTTCGGCGCTCATGCTCGCCCCACTGCGGCCGACATTCTTCGCAGCGCCCGCGTGACTCTGTTCGACGGCATTCGATCGTCAGGCGGCCTGGAGGTTTTACAACGTGCGGCCAAGCGTGCGAGGGATTTGAGGCTTATGCCGCGACTCCCTGCTTCCCCTGTTTTAGCAAGGGCCATGTTGACTCGCTCCAAGCGCGCGCCTCGTCTGTCTGCAACATCGCCTAGGAGTTGCACTGGTCCTCAACCGTACGCACCGTTAGATTCGTCTCCACTCGTCTCTGGTCTGGTCATCGTTGGTCCTCTCAAGATCGAGGTCGAAGTTACACCTGATCCTGCACCTGCACCCGCACCTGCAAAGGTCTCGAAGATGTCCATCAAAAGCGTCTTGTCGACAATCAGCAAGTCCTCGAAGGTATCTACTTGGTCTGAATCTGCTACGTCTGGAAGTCGTCGTCAGCCACTGAAGAACATCCAGCCACCATCTGCTAGTACTGGGTCTTCTGGTGTTCTGCGTGCCGCTAGGCTCTCTTCCTGCTCTCTGGCTCGGTCTGTTCCGAACGTCAAGACTGGTCTACCGCTGTCAACTATGCCAAAGACTAAATTATCAGCTGGGACGGCTTCTCTTTCAGTCAAGAATGGTACGCCATCTGGTATCTGTCGACCAGCGATACAAGCTCGCTCTCCTTCTGGCAACCTCGGGTCCGCATCTGGTACGCGTACTGCACAGAGTATGCATTGACTGTCTATGGATCGTGACAGGCGGGACACTCTCAGCTTACTCTCTGATGTATCTCGCGGACTCTCCCGATACCCAGCTATCTCTAGACACGGGAATGCGCTCTTCTCATCGCCCGGTAGGATCGTATCTACCATGGCGTCTGCGTCTCGACCTGGAATGGCTACAAGCTATGTCACCCGTCAAGCTGGGGCGCATATCGGCTACTCTTCAACATTAGGGGTTCCGACTTCATCCTCCCTGTTGCGCACCAGGGCTGCAATGGATGGTCCGAAGCCTGGCTCTGGACGACTTCTGGCGTCTCCGAGGGCCAGGTGGTGTTGAGTCAGCCACGCCGTCAACCACGACGGTTAGAATATACCCCTTTTTTTTTCTATCATATCTTCACTTCTATCTCGGATTGTGTTTGTTTTTGTTCCCGAGATGTCTATCTGTGCTCCGTGCTTGTCTCTCTCTGTTCTCCTTTCTCGCTGCAAGAGGTGTGTATATACACGGCCGCCTCGATGCTTCTTCTGTTGTGCTCGGTCTTGCTCTCTCGATATATGTATGTGCATTGCTTTTCTGCTTTCTGCTTTCTGGCCGTCGTCCGTGATCTAGCGTCTGCTGTTTATATAGTGTTGATTTAAATACACCAAATCAACCATAACTTCTTCATCTCCCACAAAGTGTGTTTTCTAATATCAAAGTGAGCTGTGCCATAAGGTGTCCAACACTCAACCACCTTCAGTAGTTACCTGTGCTTGTATGTACTGAGAATGTGTAGTGGAGGATGAGGCTTGTGAAAAGTTTCACCACAAAATATGTTGCAGGAATCCCATTTTACTTGTTGGATGGATGCCCCCCCATTCCAGGCAAAATCTAGCCATGACATGTGCATACCGGTGAAAGGTTTGTGGGCGGGGTGCACTGTGCAGCCGTCCCGGGGTGAGTTCGACCACTAGGGGTCTCTCAGGGTGTCAAGGAGGGGTGTGCCGGAGTTCCGGGAACGTCAGGGGGGGTGGTCCGGAAGACCAGGAACGACAGGGAACAAAGGGGGGGAACGACAGGGAGCTCGAACGAAACACTCCAACGCACGCAATAGATAGGAATTGGGGGGAACGAAAGTTGTATTAACAAAATGACCTGCTGCGACTAAATACTACAGGCCTCATGTTTCTGGCGACTCCGGCATGCTACATTACATAATCCGGACAATCCAGAGTTCCAGGAACATAAGGGGAACGCGGGGAATGATGGGGAATGCCGGGAATTGAATCTGAGCTTCTGGGAATGTTGCTGCTGCTGCTGCTGGTACGCATAAGGGACGAACTCCGGAGCATACAGGCAGGAACAAGCTTTGCTACGTAGCGCAGCTGTGAGCTCTTCACCGGTTCACGAAGACGAGGAGCATGAATTCGTAGGGTAGGAGGATGAGCACGGTGAGTGCCTCCTCGTGTCCGGAGAAGCGGAGGCCCCTGGGGAGGATGGCGACAATCCAGCTAACCCAGAGCCAGGCCCTGAAGCAGGGGACGAAGGGAACGACTGCGCAGAGGAACGTCTTGAAGAAGAAGACGATAAGCTTTGGCACTATTCCCTTGAAAAGGCCCATTTTTCCCTGCGGGGAGTGTCAGTTGTCATTATTCACGCAGAGATAGATGGCCCTCAGGCATCTCGTTGCATAAAAAATAAGGCCTTCAACTGAAAAGAAAATGCTCGAAGACAACAAACAGTCACAGAACACCACTCACCTGGATAGCCAGCGTCCTCTTCAGCATATGCAGATAGTTCCTAACCTCCTCTGCCTCCTCATCTACAGTCCTCAAGACCTCATCCGCATCCTCAATATTAGACACACCATCGTGGTGCGGTACATAATTGACGCAAAAACGGACGAGCGTGCCAAAAACTGGCACGCCAAAGAGGATTCTCGAAAGCTCGAAACCGAGGATGGTGCCCGCGAAAGCACTCCAGAACCAATATGTACGCGACGACGACGGCTAAGATCGTGCCCGCATTGCCCAGCTTTGTATGGATATTCATCGGTGAGGAATTGAGGGATGATCATTCGTCCTTGACGACCCCACGTGTCGTGAGCGACGTACTTGGACGAGGGCAAGGGATATGTATAATGGCTGTTGTGAGGAAATTCAGGAACGGTGTCGCCGAACCTGAGCGACTCAATTCAAGCTCAATATCGGTTCCACGGTCTTGGGTCTAGACCATGGGTGCTAGTGATGCTGATTCAAAGCCAGCTTTGCCAGTCTACATGCATGTTGAACAGACGCACTCACGGACAGTTGAGTCCAAAACCGAAAAAACGAAGTGTTTGACTCAGAAACATATTCAAATGGCATTTATGGCACTGGTCATTTTGCATTGCGGGCGATGGTGAAAAGGCACGGATTTTTATAAATATTAATGTGAGCACCTTCACAATTGAAACTCACAAAACTGAATACTAGGTCCTGGACTACATGGTGGTTCATAATTGTACATTCGGAAAGTCATTGATTTGTACACGGCCCTGTAGCGCATCTCCTCCCTGACAATTATCAAGTCTGGCCCTTGGATTCATTTTCGGGCTCTGAGTAGTGGGTTGGTGCAGCTTAGGGTTAGGGTTAGGGTTAGGGTTAGGGTTAGGGTTAGGGTTAGGGTTAGGGTTAGGGTTAGGGTTAGGGTTAG
>JAKOPK010000306.1:0-33152 GCA_024195185.1 Coniferiporia weirii
TTTATACTGATATCCTTTCGCCCTTACTTCTACCACTGCAACTGAGCATCTCACTCAGTACGTTTATAAATTTAAGACTTTTCTTATTCTCGTAAGTCAGTGTTACGTTGCCCCAGCGGCCCCAGATCCGATCAGGAGCCCGTGTCATAGCGGTCGTGCTCTCAACGACATCCGCTAGCCCAGGTCTCAAAAGGTCGGAACGCGTTACAGAGGGCAGGACGAGGAGGTTGACACTTTAAGATGGAGGTATAATGGGAAAGGAGAATCGGACACTCTAAGCAACTTTGAATCGGGCAGAAACAACATCTCTCAGCTTGATAGTGAATCAGCGGCCAACTAACATGCGATGATGCAAAGTGAACCATCACTCGGATTTAAAACCGATATCCTCACACTATACATATGCAAGTTGTACGAGGAACATATGGAGCGTATCCCCCAAGCCCACTGCACCTGCGTTCAGCCTCTTCGGGTCTTGAAAATATACCAATTAGGCGTCTTAGTTAATCTCCATGTCCCTCCCGGTGGACGAAGCGTATCTGTTGGGTGGTTGGCTCGCATCTGCATTGTGGGGTAAGTACTTCATGTGAGGCATCTACTAGGCGTCGCCGTTTTAACCGTAGACAGGGACGTATTCGGTGCAGTTTGGCGTCTCAATGTACTTCATCCTGACAAGCCGGAGAAAAGATCTTTATAGATCCACGACATGGGTCATGATCATAATGTACGTCATTAAGTCCGTATAAGATCAAAATTTTGCGGTATAGGCTTTCTGAATCGCTTTCAAACAAGGTATGCGCTCGCGACCGCTCACGTTTTCATTTCCCTTCGCCGGACAGTCGTGGCCCTTATCGACTTACAAAGAAAACCGTTCGGGCCAATCACTTACCTCGCGAACATAAGCGACAACCTCAATCGAGTCAAGGACCTCATGTACATCACGAACGTCGGTACATCCGCCCGCCTTTTCGTATTGACTCGCTGACCCTTCCGGGAGCATAGATAGTTTTGGCCGATTGCATTATCACCTGGCGCTGCTACGTTGTTTGGGCTGGTGACCTACGTATTGTCGGACTACCTATCTTAATGATAATCGGAACTGCGAGTACGTCAGAATATCAACACGTAGGGATAATATAAAAAGCTCAACTCCGAGTCCTTGACAGTCGCCGGGTATAGAAGCATGAGTCAGTATTTTTTGTCAAATCCGAGCGCCGAAATTGCAGATGCCTGGGTGACGACGACGTTCGCCGTCTCGCTCACGACGAACGTCATCGTCACGCCAGCGACTGCCGGCCGCATATGGTACGAGACACCCTGACCATACCCAAATGATATTAAATTCTTCCAATTTCCATCCAATAGGTACATCTCCAGACCACAGCGGAAAATTCTCGGCTACTCTGGCAATGCGTATCGCACAATTGTGTTACTCTTAATCGAGTCTGGTGCAGTCTACGCCGCAGCGAAGATCACCCAGTTCATCCTCTTCAAACTCGCCCCCAGGACAATCCTGGGAAACCATCCGTTTCAAATCGTGTATATTATGATGCCCCAGATTACGGTATGGACTCTCGGCTTTGCTTATGTTAATTATATCGTTAATCCCGCAATCCTCATGACAGGGAATGATGCCGACACTGATCATAGCGGTCGTCAATGCGGGACTGACATCGACGGATGCCTATGGGGGTGCCCCGTTCAGCCTCCCTACTCTGCCTATGCCCAGCGCAACGCTCACGCCCATGGTATTCCAGGCGCGCAGCTCTGTTTCAGCATTCGGAAGCTCGACGGGAGGTACACAACTAATATGATGAGTCTACCGATGATCTTGAGCACGTCGCAAATGACGCTGGAACGGGCGGGTTAGAAACGGTGCTAGAAAGTAAGACCGGAAGTGCAGTCCACTTTGAGCTACAGAAACACGCAGATGGATTATTTGAAGCCTTCGCGAGCGCGCTGCGGAATGAGTGCACCCACTCGAATGCAAAGAGGAAGAACCGATCTGAGGAGACCTCACGCGTATAGCCGCTTGTATTTTGTGTATTAAGATTTTTTCAGTGGTCCTTTATTTTTATAGGATTTTGCATATTAGTCTTTTTTGTAGCAATTAGTCCAGTTTTTCTTGTAGAAGACCGAACTACCAAAAGTTGGTCGGCTTTCTGATGAACGGACAATTTATCCAGTCTGGAATAAGCCAAAGGATGGCTACGATCGGAACTATATCATGACCAAAATTATTTCTTAAAATCGAGTGCTGGTGTTGGGCATCCTCTTGAAACGCATCGAAAGCCGTTGATACTTGGCAGAGCTATGATATGATCTCGACTGTGCTGCGGTCGACTGGTATTGAACGCCACATCACTGTAGCACGCTGCACCGGCGTCTCAGGTTGAAACCAGTCAAATACATCATTATGAAGCCCCTCGTGTTGATCTAAGAACTATCTATATAATAGGGGTGCGATGACCGGCCGCTCCCTTGACTTACCTAAATGGACCCTGGTTTACCTAGATCTGCATAAACGCCGGTTAAATTACCTAAACGAGCCAGCGATCAGAATCGACATGATCGCCGCTTCAAAGACAAAGATAAGTTTCGACGGTGGCAACGACGCAACTTGAACTCGAACTATCCCAGCCATGCTCTGAAAGCAACAGCCCGGTCTATTCTTGAAAGCAAGAGAACGAAAAGTGCTTCGTCTGTTTTCTGTATTTCCAAAATTCGCCTGTATCGCTTTACTCCGTCCAATTAGACCTGTGCCGGCCATGGGCCCATGACCCTTGCGCTAACCCAAATATGTTCCAAACGGTGAGTAAGACAGGAGAATTTGATCTCGTACGATGAAGGGATAACAACGGCCAGACAAGGGGCCGAAGGGGCTCCGGATATGTCGTCAACGCTTCAAGGACATCACCGCTCAGGCTTTAAGCGAATAAGCTGTGTGAGGAGCGTTCACAGAGCATTACTTCAAGCCTATTGTACTCGCGCTCACCCCGGCCTGCTATTTTGTCCCATCAGCTCGGGAAAACTGAACGCTCACCAGTCCGTCGCCATGACCGTTCAGATAGATGAGGCGTATTTGCTAGGCGGTTGGTTCGCGTCGGCCTTGTGGGGTGAGTCTTCAGCTTTAGATGACAGGACCTCCTTATTTTAGCTTGGAGTAGGCGCATATTCGGTACTGTTTGGCGTTTCAATGTACTTCATCCTGACAAGCAGGAAGAGAGATCTCTATAGACCCACGACATGGGTCATGGTCCTGATGTACGTTCCTGAATCGGTTATTGTCCTGTAATAAAGGGCTGGCTAACTTTCCACACAAAGGTATTCACTTGCGACCGCCCATGTATTCATCGCTCTTCGCCGAATAGTCATCGCCCTGATAGACCTGCGAGGCAAACCACCCGGACCGATCGCCTACCTCGCGGACATCGGCGACAATCTCAATCGCGTTAAGGACCTCATATACATCACGAATGTTGGTCACCTGGCCAGATATACAGTATAAACTTACTGACCTTTGTGGGCGCATAGCTTGTGCTGGGCGACTGCATCATCACCTGGCGTTGCTACGTTGTCTGGGGTGAAGACCTGCGTGCCGTCGGGCTCCCCATTTTGATGATCATTGGTACTACAAGTGCGCCAAACCATAACCTCGCACAACTAATGAAAGGCACAACTCAATTTTAACCCCGGACAGTCGCGGGTTATGGAAGCATAGGCCAGTACTTCCTACCGAAGCCGAGCCTCAAGACCGCAGAAGCGTGGGGGACTGCTATGTTCGCCGTCTCGCTCGCGACGAATATCATCGTCACGCTGATGACCGCCGGCCGCATCTGGTACGAAACGCCTCTAAGTTTCATGTCAGGATTGACTTCTCTTTCTGATGGTGATGGTGCGACAGGTACCTTGCTCGCGCACGGCGGACTGTGCTTGGCTCTCCCGATAGCAGATATCGCACGATTGTACTGCTCTTGATTGAGTCCGGGGCGGTCATTGCCGCAGCAAAAATCACTGAGTTCGTCCTTTTTAAGCTCGCGCCCGGGACGGCGCTGGGAAACCATCCGCTCTACATCGTATTCGACATGATGCCGCAAATCACGGTACGCACAGTAAATCACTGCTCCAACCAGGTCGCTGACCCTCCTAAATTTTTGACAGGGAATGATGCCGACGCTAATTATCGCAATCGTGAACGCAGGGTTAACGTCAACTGCACACAAGACTAACGTTCTATCCTCTACACTTCCCACCTCGGGCACAGGACCAACGCACTTCGCCTTCCGCGCGTATCACTCTTTCACAGGCTTCGGGCGCTCGACGAGTGGCAAGACTGTGACGAGTAATGCGATGGACGCGTGCGCGTCGCGGAAGAGCATCGGAGCAGGAGAGACGGGTACAGATTCTGAGAGCGTCGGCGGTGGGGCGGTACGTCTGGAGCTGCGCGGGGGCGGGTCGTTTGGGAGCTCAGCGACTGGGCTATGGCCAGGTGAGGAGGACGACTCAAATTCAAATCGAAAGGGATTGAATTGAGGTGGCCATTATTGATAAGCCTAATTTACATGTACTAGCACAGTAGCGGGTGTATTTTTTCGACTTCCGTGGTTTTTTTAAGGCACGAAATAAATTATGGACCTGAGATATGAGTTTCGTAGCAAGTGCGCACCTTTTGTCGATTATCTTTAAATATGAAGTACAGCCTCGTGGTTGCCGGGGGCAGTGGTGCAGTAAGATTTACTTGCGGCATACTAGCTCTAGTGTTGGGGGACAAAGAAGAATTGGGGTAAATGGCGACGTGATGGGCTGTTCAAGATGAAGGAGCATGTCCGACGACCGCCAGCTCCTGATACCGGGTCCAGCCTGGTTGTTCTATCTGAGGATTCGATGGCTAGAAATCACGTCTGTTGGAGCTTCGTTTCTTTCCGTGTACTATATGTTCTCAAAAAAGGACGGCAAAGGCAGAGATCATCTCCCGGGAGATCCGGATAGCGTTTTCAATTGGCTGATATTTGATTGTTCCTTTGAAAGCACTCGCAGCGTCTTTGATTCTCATCCATTTTAATTGATCAAGTTTCAGATCGGGGAAGGAGGAGAGCATTTTTTGTCTTTGTACTTTTTTGTAAAGTAACTGCT
The DNA here is from genome assembly GCA_024195185.1 of Coniferiporia weirii. NCBI lineage: Eukaryota > Fungi > Basidiomycota > Agaricomycetes > Hymenochaetales > Hymenochaetaceae > Coniferiporia > Coniferiporia weirii. The sequence goes on from JAKOPK010000306.1 coordinate 5,134, forward strand.
CCCGTATTTTACCATCGTTGTTGGCTGATGGTATGGCTGTACAAAGAAGCAAAGAATGCAGGAGCCCGCCGATGCTCGCACGATGTTATCAATACTATCGTATGCCCCCTATTACAAAGTCACATTTTCAGACAAAACTTGGATTTCCGGCTGCCACATCATGGGTATGGACTCGAAAAAGTTCTCCCGAACTGTTGCACAGTATATAAGTCTTTCCTGCCACTTTTTTCGGCGAAATTTGGAGATGTCTCCAGTTCGAGACCAATTTTTGTTTTAAATGTGACTTTGCAAGAGGGGTCATACGATAGTACCATATCAGGTTTAAGGAGGACTCCCGTGCGAGAACTTTAGCAACATTCAGTATAAACCAATGGTCGCCCTTTTAATTTCCGTCGTGCATGTGTCTAAGGCGTGTGTAATCCCAAAAACATGCGGCGCCTTTAGCTCTAAGCAAACAACTTCGTTGAATTGTGAGTTCGGCTGTCGGAGTTGAAAAGTTTTCGTAGCATTTTTACTGCCTGTATGCGCGCTCGAGTTTTCTCGCGCGATTATCTACTGGTTACACGATAAACGTGTTGGCTACGGAGTGCATTCACAAGCGCCGTGAATTGCTGAATTACAACAAACTTAGCGCTCGCTCTCCTGAGAATACGACGGCGACTTAAGTAGTAGAGAAGAAGAAATTTCGATCCGGAAAAAGATGCGACGGGTTGGAGCGGAGCGCCGAAGCTTTAGTTACTGAAACAGGAGACGGGCGTCTGTCAAGCCATATAATCTCACAAATGGAAGGGCTACATGATACGGATATTTAAAGTAGCTTTTCCTGCCAGCGTTGCGAATTTCCAATTTCCGCCCACAGGGGACATTAATATTGATTTACAAATTACGTCATTGACCATCTTCCTAAAAGAACATGCAATCAAGATCGACGTGATCTCTACTATGTACCACCGTTGCAACGGTCCCAGCCGGCCAGCAACGCACCAACGTGCAAGTGCACGGTTTTCGAGATAGAAAAGAAAAACGCGCAATGCCGTTTTCTGTGTTTCCGTAAGTCCGCGCTGATATTCCGATCGGCCTCGGTCTCTCGCTAAAGATGGGCCTTATTACTTAGACTTCGACTGGGGCTCCCTCTCATTTAGCCGAGCTGGATAAGGCAGCAGCGTCGGGCACGGAGCGCCCACAAGGGCATTTCAAGCTGCGCTCGTTGCTTGAGCCTTGATTTGCTGCTTGGAGAGTCCCTCATCCCTATCGTCAATCCCCCTTGGCTTCAGTGATCCGGAAACACAGGCTGGTTAAACATTCTATACCACGTCAATCACTATGGCTATCGCGATGGACGAGGCCTATCTACTAGGCGGCTGGTTTGCATCGGCCTTGTGGGGTGAGTCCGCTGTGCGAGTCGTCCCTCATTTTTTTTGAGCCGTTTTGTGGTAGGGGCATACTCGGTGCTGTTTGGCGTCTCGGCATACTTCATCTTGACAAGCCGAAAAGGAGAGATTTACAGGCTCACGACGTGGATTATGGTTTTAATGTATGTCCAGCCGTCCCCTCTCCTGCAAAGGCCTCTTAGATTTCCTGGCAAGGTATTCACTTGCGACTGCACACATCTTCATCGCCCTCCGCCGGATAGTCATCGCCTTAATTGACCTGCAAGGCAAGCGACCTGGGCCGGTCGCATACCTCGCGGACATCGGCGACAACCTCAACCGCGTCAAGGACCTCATATACATCACGAATGTCGGTCCACCCATTCGGCCCTTCGGCGGAAACTTGCTTATCCCCCTGGTTTATAGCTCGTATTGGGCGACTGTGTTATCACCTGGCGCTGTTACGTTATCTGGGCTGGCGACCTGCGCGTGGTCGGACTCCCCATTCTGATGATCATTGGTACAACAAGTGTGTGAACCCATTGACTCGTCTCTAGTGTAAAACAGCCCAACCCGGATTCCGGATAGTTGCGGGTTACGGAAGCATAGGCCAATATTTCTTACCGAAACCGAGCCTCAAGACCGCAGAAGCATGGGGGACCGCCATGTTCGCTGTCTCGCTCGCGACGAACATCATCGTCACACTAATGTCCGCTGGTCGCATCTGGTACGAAGCGCCCCATTTACGCCAGAATTAATTTCATCTCTCTCTAACACCACAACAGGTATCTCACGCGTCCGCGACGAACGGTGCTCGGCTCCACTGACAGCAGATACCGTACGATCGTGCTACTCCTGATCGAATCAGGTGCAGTCATCGCCGCAGCGAAGATCACCGAGTTTGTCCTCTTCAAGCAATCGCCCGGGACGGCGAACGGCAACCACCCGCTTTACGTCATATTTGAGATGATGCCACAGATCACGGTACGCAACCTCGACATGGCTTGCGCGTTATATCGCTGAACTTCCATAATTTTGTGTCAGGGGATGATGCCGACGTTGATCATCGCAATCGTAAACGCCGGACTAACATCGACAGGCGTCTACGTGAGCAACGCATCTTCGTCTACGATGCGCACGCCCGGCGCAGAATCAGGACACATCGTCTTCCGCGTGCGCCGCTCTCTCGCAGACTTCGGACGCACGACAGGCGGCGCGACGGGCGTGTCGACGGACGTGCGCGCGTCACGGAAAAGCGAGGGAGTAGAAATAGCCGACACTGAGTCTGAAGCCGGAGCCGGCGGCGGAGTGCACCTCACGCTGCTCGGAGATAAGCTTCACCACAAGCGCGAAGACGCCTCATTCGGGAGCTCCGCGGCAGGGGTGTGGACGAACGAGGGCGGTGACCTTGACGGGGAGCGCAAGAAACCAAGCTAAGGGGGGGGGACTGTCGTTCTGACTCTTTGTATATATTCAAGAAAGGATGCACGATTTGTATGTATGGTGTACATTTTCAGTTTTCTGGACTGTAGCCCTCGTTTAAAAGTATAAATTAAATTTAGTCTGGAGGCTGAGGATTGGCGACTACATAGTGCGAGCCAAAGCACTATTAAGGGTTTGTCCGAGGCACGGATCCTCAGGGACGGCTGCACTTATATGTTCACGGATGCAAATGCCCTGCAGTTCCACCTTGTTGGCCAATGATGGGAGGCCGGAGGTGGATTGACGACCTGATCGACCATTGCTGCCAGATACTAGATGGCGAATGGACATAGGGCCCCCTCGGCAACAGCCGATAAGTTCGATCTAGTATTTAATGATAAGTATGAACTATCGTCCGAGCGAGAAAAGGGGGTGTGGTTGAGTCCTGTCTACGCAGTCCACTGGATGGAACAGGGGCACTAGACCGGTCGAGTTTGACGGACGTTAGCACGAGGCTTAACCGAACATGTCACCTAGAGTAGTAGATGGTATCTCATACGAAAATTTACACTGAATTCAAAACAATATGCGTACACGATACCGAGAAAAAATAAAAATGACTTAATCACTATATCCCCTCGCAATTTATCAGCTCACTCTGCACTTGCCTCTTCCTTCACCTCTGGCCACTCCCAAAGCTCAACAATTCGTTCTACACGCTGTCGCTCAAGCCCCCGCGCCGTCCGGCGCACACGCACCATAACCTCGTGTTTCCTCCCCACCTCCGCCTCTTCACCTTCGCCGCTCTTTTCCGAAGGATCCACCTCCATCTCCACATCGACGTCTCCGTTTTTCTTTTCCGTTTCCCTCTCAGCCGCAGCACCGTCCCACTCCATCCAGTCCTGCGTCCAATCTTTCCCCTCCGCAGCCTCGTCGGTTCCTTCGGAAGGAGGTCTCCGTCTCAGCGACGGGCGCCGTCGTGCGAGCACCTGCTCGCCTCCTCGAACAGTATATGCATCCCATCTCTTTGGCACGAAGTTCCGCATCCGACCCTCCTCCAGGCCCTCGTCTCTGTCTGCACCGCCCTGCGTCGCAGTGCCACGTTTCCTCTTTGCGCTTGCGCTTGCGGCGCCCTTTGTATGTACGTGTCCATCGTCCTCGTCCTCTCCATCACTTGCGCCATGTGCTGCGAGCCGCACCCGCCATCGCAGCTCACGCGCGAGCGCCGGTGCGTCCTTAACTCGGTCCGCGGGAACACTATCCCTCGCCTCCTTTCTCCGCGCGGCACTCGCTGCGGCGCCCTTTGAGTGGTCGCCGCCCTCTATGAGGCGTGCCTCGCTGACCAAAAAGCGCGCAAGCGAAGCAAGTGAGGCGAGCACCCGATGGGGGAAGCCCTCGTGCGCCTTGAGTTCGCGTAGGGACGCTTCTGCGGCGTACCAGCAGAGCCTGTCAATCACGTTAGTGAGGTCCAAACGGAGGAGAGACTGATGTACTTTGTAAAGAAAGGGAACTGAAATTTTTTGGGTACGCGAGTCGCGTTCTCGATCTCGCGGACGCGCAATTCTACATACGGTGTTAGGAAGGCTAGTTTTAAAATAAACAAAAAAGCGGGGCTTACGCGTAGCGATGTTGTACGAATGGAGAAAGTTGCCTCCGAATACAATGGTGTCAACAGGGGTGTACTAGTATCATCAGCGACCAGGAATCAAGTTACCAGAAATGATTGCACGTACAACAGCGTGTATCCAGCCAGTAGGGATAACCATAGTGTTTCCTTGGATGAGCTCGACCTTGTAGACAATATCTACAAGATCTCCAAGCCAAGTGCTGGTCTGCAGCTCGGATCCCGACCATCTTTCGTACGCAGCAAGATTAGCGGGCGTGGGTCGGATAAAGTAGAACGTCTTTGCCCCACTGTGGATGTGGTAATACACGGACGAGCCAGCGAAGTCAATATGCCAGTCCGTCCACGCCTTGGCAACGCCCATAAGGCAGTAGAGCTGTACCTTCGGGTAGGCATGCCCAGGACCCTTCTTGTTCGTGGGCCAGAACTTCTCTACCCAGTCGAGTTCGCGAACGAGACGCGGTGGGACAACCTGTGCGCCGAGCGGTGTATCAGATATCTCGAGCGAGATGACGTTACGGATGCGGTCGCGGGTGGATGGTGGCGAATCAAAGTACGCAGCCCACTTGCTGAGCGTGTATCCGGGCGTGTTGGACTGCGTCGCGACGTCCATGACCTCGACAGGTGTGTCTTCGCCGACGATGCGCGCAATGTCAGAGACAGTAAGGCCTGCAGGTGGCATGGACATTCCGAGTCCATCGGGTGCCTCGATGAGCACTGGCTCGAGTAGCGCAGTCGGGTCGCCGTCGACCCATTCACGGGAGAGCTCGCTGCCACTCATGTGTCGGAACGGGTCGCGCGCGAACGCGCTCGCAGCATCCTTCGCTTGAAGAAGCGCTAACCATCTGTCCGCGCCCGCGGCAGGTATACCATTGTGCAGGCTGGCATAGTCGCGTGCTGGTCGCTTGCGTGACGACTTGCGGGCGGGCGGCTTGAACGTGATGGTGCGCCGAGGGTCGGTGGCCTGACACGGCTTGCAGAACCATTTGTCGATGGTCTCAAGATCGCCACCCTCGCCGACGCAGCGCCAGTGAAACCAGACTTTACACGCGTCGCAGCGGACCCAGTCTTCCTTGACCGGCACGGATTCATCGTCGTCGTCGTCCTTGCACTGTGGACAGCGTTCCTTGTCCGCCTTCTCATTGGTTTCAACCTGCTCAGTTTCGGGGCTCGCCTCAGTCTCCTTTTCTCTTGCCTTTCGACTCCTGCTTGAGCGCATTCAGGGCGCCGTTATTTGCGATGACACTAACCGGCGTCGGCGTCGAGCGTCGGACGACGAGGGCAGACGAGACCGTACCCTTACATAATGCCCTCGCGATTAAGCTGATGGCCGAAATGATCGCCATCAAGCCGGACTAAACGGGGTAATTGTGGCAATTACTTGCAACTGACTCGGAAGAAATCACTGCAATTGCTGAGCAGACATCGCCAATTTTGATTATACAGGTCAATTGGCCTCCTATCGAGACTTTGCGACATCAAAGGCTCCGAGGGAGGATGCTATTTTCGTCAATGTACGCATGAAGATTAGTATTTGCTCTGCACAGTTTCAAGGAAAGGCTTAGATGATTGAGTTTAGTCGGGACTCGTTGGAACGCCTCCCACTGCGGAGTCTGTCTTGGGCTTGCGCCCCAGAACTTTATCCATAAATCAGCTTATGATTGCCGTTGTTTTCACGGGCTAGCGTCCTGAGTTCTTAGATCTTTGGTCGAGGAGCACAGTATTTTTGGGAATCACCTTCCATATACTACAAATGTAAGTTTAAGGATGTTATACATATGTACAAGCAGGGCCAGTCGTGTCTACTATCTGCAAAGTATCAAGTATCTCTTAGCTTACCCCCACGTCGCCCTCTCGGAATTGTATAGAACCGGTTCACCGAGGGTCTTACGCTACGCTTTCAAGGCAGTGATCAATCCAACATCCATTCTTCCGCAAAGTTCTCTCCGCGCTCTCCGTTTCACTGATGCATCAAGTCCTGCGATATTTGTCCTCTTCTGCATCCGCGTCAACGATCGCGTCTTATCTTTGCCAGAAACCCCTGTTTTGCGATCTGACCAGGCTATTACCGTACATACGCGTGATTTTGTGCCTCGACTGTGTATAAAATCCTGTCTGGAAGTGGCTCTTCAGTCACGTCTGTGCAGATTACCTGACAGCTGTATTTTCTGGCTATTTGTTCACCTGTCCGATACGAGAACACGATGCTGTCACCTCGCTCTAACGTGGAGCCTATTGATTCTAGCCTCGTTACAGCATTTATGTCGCAAGTAGACATCCAGCTAAACATCCAGGTAGCCGCGGTAGCGCTGCTCGTCTATGACACCAGTTGAGTATTCCCCTTTTACGCCTTTCTTCGGTAGCCCTCATCAGCCTGCAGTCACCACGATGGATAATGAGGTTTTCATTTTTATTTCCGCTCAAAATGACAAACTAATTTATACGTACATGTACTCATAGGTCAAATACTTTTGGGTAAGTAGCGTGCCAATTCACCTGTCAATTGAGACCCTGAACAATATCACAAAGGCGAATCCCCGCAATTTTGTCAGCTCGATTTACTTCTTGGTACTGCTAATCTCGTATTACTGACAAATGAAGCGCTTGCTGACCGACTTGCTTATAAATTCACAAAAAAATAACAGAACCGCTACCTAGAAGTCTTCTCATCCATTGCGGTGATACCCCGTAAGTTATTCGGTGATTCTGTAATTAAAAAAGCACCATACTCACTATTTTTTTTACCACTGTCGCTCCCAGTATATACATTTAATGTGAATGAATCACTGTAAGTACTGATCACACGATTGGTAGCGTTGCCGAGCCTAACTTGAACCTTATGGACTTCCAGCTGTAAGGCTGCTCTGGTTGGCCTTTGGTTGTACTTAATAAATAAATAAAAACAGATTTATCCTCCCTTTGGATTCAGGGGATCTCAAGTAAGTCCTTGGCATTCATTAGTGAATTACTTATGCACATCTCAAGCAGACTTCGCAACTATACTTTTGATCGACTGTAAGATGCAGGACTTAGTAAACTTTATGTAGTGCTTAGGCTCCTTATTATTGGCAAACAGATATACTTCTAATAAGAGTTGTTGCACTTTTTCATGGAGGCAAGTTAAGCGTGCACTTGTGCCTAGTCTTTGGACGGATACTGATATGTATGGTCACAGATAAGAAGATAGACACGTTTCTCAAGGTTTTATACGGTCTGAATGCAGGCTCTGGACTAGGCTTGCTAATATACGGTGAAGTCTACCAAGAAAGTACGCAGTGCCATAATACTTGTATACGCATTCATCCTTATATGAGCCCTAGTTGTTGTTGGAGGTCTTGTTTACGGATTAACAACCTGCGCATCAGACAGGGTTGCTTCGCGATTGGTTCTGATTATATCTTGGTCAGTCTACACGCTTTCCAGTGAAGAATGAGCTTACACCAAAACAGGACAATCCCTTTAATATACGGGGTCATTCTTATGGCCCTCGCCCTCTACAAAGCTGCAGAGCACTGGAGAGTCTCCGGAAACTTCAGTGGTTTCAATCTCGTCAAGATTCTTGTTCAAGATCAGGCCATATACTTTCTTATGTTTGTTCTATATCTCTCAAATGTCCTTCTAGACTGACCCCGGCCATAGGGTAATATTCTCCTGCGTAGGTAAAATAATAGGAGGCGTCATACCGTTAGACAGCTCAATGTCCGTCATTTTGGGCGCGTTGTCGGGCCCTTTTATACTATGCGTCCTCGGAAGTAGGCTGTTGGTGCATTTAAAAGAGGCGGGGGAGAAAGGCTTGAACGGAGGGACCAGTTACAGAGCGAGGACCATGAGCGACATTGAGTTCTCCTGATTTATATCACGAAGTACTATACACGTATATACATACACAGAGAGCTCGGACTTGTGAAATTGCTGTAGATTAATCATTGGTAACATTCGGAGGAAAGATGTCAAGCCACTTCTCTAGTGTGGACGCCAGGTTTCAGGTAGAGCTGTAACGTAAGGACACTCTTCGTTAAGAATACTTATAAGCGTTGTTGGTCACAATAGCCACGCGGAAGTCGGCACTGGCCACCTGATTTAATATTTGTATCCCGACTCGGACTCCATAATCCATTTGTGGCCTTTTCCCCCCGGCAGGATCCGAAAAGCACGTGCCGTTTTCGAGTTTCTAGAATTTCTACTGTAGCGAAAACAGCCACGCAACGTCGCAACGACCACAGCATTTGTCCCCGACTGCGAGAATGTTTTTGCTACTCGCCTTTTCTTTGGGATTGAGTACTATACTTTCTTACGCCCTGTGGGTGAGGTGGTCTCGTGAGGATCTTTTCAGAGGGACGGTTCCCCGTGAGAGTGATGTGGCATCCTTTCCTCAGCATGCGTGAACAATATTCAGGCGAACGCATCAATCAAAGACCCGGGGCGCAACGTCACCACCTGGCTTTCATATCCACAATTTTACAGTGATCTCTAACTCGTAGCGGTACGCCTGCTGTTTCAAGAATTCGATCCACATCACTAAATCATCTAGTTCGACCCTCAAACGCCGGCTGGAGTCGCGTTCATCATAAGTACTTCTCTTCGTGCTTCCCTTCTTGGCGCAGCTTCTTCCTTGACATAGCTGTTTGCTTCCTGTGGTATCCCGGGAAGCTGATTCGAAGCTCGACAGCCTTGCTTCTGAATTATGCATAACTGGGCGAGTCGCTGTAAGACAAAACGTGAATTCATTCTGTCAATCAAGGCAACTTACACCTGTTTCTACGGTAATGGAACATCTAATAGGCTCCATTCACAGCCTTTGTCCCTCATGCTCAGCGGAATCGAGAACAATCGCATCAAGATCTCTCAAAGTTCCGAAACCAGGACATGATGGATTGATTCGTCAGCGACTGGATAACAACATAGGCAGGAAGTCTTTTCTCCCCATATACAAGGTGCCACATGACGCTCTCGCCGGTATTGAGCTGATGGCGGCTCGTTTGAGCTAATGGCTCTCCTCAGCTCATCGGCTGAAAGGAAGGCAGTATCCGCATAGCCCTACGTTCTGTATAAATAAGACGTTTGTAAGATTTCCCGGGGGCCTCATCCAAAGATCGCAAGGCTCGCTGCTACGAACGATGTCACCTCTTACCTCCTACAACGCTACGGTGCTTTCGATGATTCGTTCCAACGCGGAGCCTGTCGATCCTTCTTCAGTCCAAGAATTTCTTTCCGGGACAATCATGGAACTGAACGTACAAGTGGCTCTGGCCGCACTACTTGTTTATGACACCGGTAAAGTCGTTACTTTATGCAACCGTCCCCGAAGTAAATCTCATTACCTAATTCGCAGTTACTAATATGGACAAAGAGGTTCGCAATTGCATGAATTTTCTGAAATTGCTTTATTCATATTATCAGGTCAAACACTTTTGGGCGAGTCCATTGTCAATTCTGCTTTTTGTGGGGACCTTATCCGCCGCTCTTATAAAGGCATATCCTCGCAATTTTGTCAGTCTGGTATACTTTTCAGTGAGTAGACAGGAATCGAGATCAAGCGCCTTATTGACCGTATCTCTCTACATAACTCCAGAATCGTCTTATTGGACTCTTCGGCACCATTGCACACATACAATGCAAGTCGATGATTACGGTGGTAAATTTGTTCGTGCAACACAACAATATTCACAATTCCCTTGTCTCATTCTAGATTATACGATTCACGCAAATGAGACCATGTAAGCAAGATTACTCGGATTAAAATACAAAATACGCTAACCTCCAGTTTGTTAGCTGTAAGGGAGATCCCTATGTTCTCCGTGCGGTCACTAATTGGACAACCTGTAGGTGCATATTCTTTCTGGGCTGGTGAGATATCGAGTAGGCGCTCAGCTTCCGTCGGCGACTATTGTATGCTCACTCGAAAGCAGACTTGATGACCATCCTTTTGATCGACTGTAAAGCATAACTCCGCTTTCTATGCGACTGCTAGACTCTTCGCACTAAACTCATTCACAGACATTCTTCTCTTGAGAGTTGTCGCACTCTTTCAAGGAGGCGAGCGTCAGATCTATCTCCGGGAATCACAAGTGTATACTGAAATAATTATCCGCAGATAGGAAAGTGGATATTTTCCTCAAGGTTCTCCTCAGCTTGGACGCGGTTTCCGGGCTATCTTTACTCATATACGGTACTTTGTACCAAGAAAGTGTGCATGAGTGCTCTATCGTTGTCTGGTTCTATGTTCACATGGGTATTCGTAGTTACTGTAGAGGCTCTTGCAGAAGGGGTGACAATCTGCAACGCAAATAGGACGCCTCAACCAGTTTTGGTGTCTATATCATGGCGAGTGTTATGTATTTATCTTTCCGTAATTGATTTTAAAACTCACTTAAATCAAGGACTATTGCTCCTATATATGAGCTTATTCTCATGGTACTTACACTTTACACGGTCGCAGCGTACTGGAAAGCATCTGTTGGGCCCAGCGGGTCTAAACTTGTCAAAATGCTCATCCAAGATCAGACGATCTATGTCCTTGCGTTCGTCCTTTCTTGTTGTGTGTTAACCGCAAACTGAAGTCCCTTGCAGAGTGGTAGCTTGTGGTGTGGGAAATATCGTCAATGTCCTCATAGACTCGAGGGGCAAGACGTCAGTCCTTGCTGATATATTAGCAAGCCCTTCCTTATTATGCGTGCTCGGAAGTAGGCTGTTGATCCACTTGAAGGAGGCCGGGGAGCATATATTGGATGTGAGGACGAGATATGATTCATAATAATAAGGACTTCGCTTTTTCACAGGCTACGAGGTGAGATCCATTACAATCAATTGCTACGTTATTTAACCAGGAGAGTCAAGGCGGTGGAAGGATAGACATACTAAGCTGCTTCTTGTTGGATGTATTCATCCAGACGATTCAGCTCTCAGAGTGTTCCCGGAAACTGGGTAAAAACTATTTCCCGGTATCTTCTTGGGTCACGTCGCTGTATTATTTCTCCATTTAGATACTATTCTAATCGCCCAGATAATCACACAATACCCTTACATTCAATAATGATGTACCTCCTTCTCCGTAAATAATACTAGTAGACACATCCGGCCCTCCTGTAATACTGCTGATAATGCGAATCCTCGGCTGATTCTCTGCTGCACAACGGCTCAATCGATAAATCGTGTTTGTGTAAAACAAACAGTTGCTGAAAGTGTCTAGTTCGGCTCCCATGAAACCGGATACTTCGCAAGTTGCAGAAAACAATAGAATGTGTACTCTGTATACTCCAGTGGTGCCCTTAGGGAATGTTCTCCGACTTCAGAGATCTATCTTGCGAAAGCCACGGGATGCCAGGACAGGAAAATCTAAGGATTGACCTTACTGATGATCGACCGCCGATCATCGAGTAAGCTCAAATTTCGAAATTCCGAGTCACCAAGTCTATACCTGCTTTCTTCCAACCACCATGTCCTTCATCGTCGTTCTCGGTGCCGGTCAGCAATCTGATGGAAACATTGAAAATTATTATATGATAAATTAACATTATAATAAACAATCAGGTGTAGTGGGCCTCTCAACGGCCTTAAAGATCCAGGAGAAGGGCTATTCTGTGACGATCGTCGCTGAGCACTTCCCAGGCGACCCAAAGACAATTCGATACACCAGTCCCTGGGCGGTCGGTCTATGAATTCACTTATCTCATTTGAATCTGAGTTTGTTCCATTCCGAATAGGGTGCTCACCACGTCAGCCTTGCCGGCGATGATGTTCGACAGCAAAGTGCGCCAATTTCCGTCAGATATCAATCGCCGTGCAGACGTTTATTTTATCACCCTTCCTCCAAACTTCAGAGATCGATAGGGAGACTTTTCGTGTGATGTGGAAGATGTCGGAACCAGGAAAAGACTCTGAGAAATGCTTCCTCCGCCTCCCACAGATTGAATATTACTGCGAAGACAGACCCGGTCCAAACTCCTTGGAAGTGATGCCCGACGTACGTACACACATACATGCAGATACTACGGTATAAAGGTACACTCACTCTCTTCAGTTCAAAGTGCTTGACAAATCGGAGCTCCTACCCGGTTCAATGAGTGGGGTCTCCTTCAAGACTCTCACGATCGACACCCCCGTCTATCTTTCATATCTTCTCGCACTCTTCCGCAAACGTGGCGGGCGTACGCAGCGTTCTTCCGTGCACCATCTCGCACAGCTCGCAGAAGGCGTGTACAAAGACGGGGAAATGCCTGCGGCGCTCGTCGTATGCGCGGGAATCGGCGCACGGTCACTTGGCGGCGTCGAAGACAAGGACGTGTATCCGATACGCGGGCAGGTCGTTCTGCTGCGCGCACCACGGGTGCGCTTCGGACGTACACAGAGCAGCAAAGATGGCCTTTGGACGTATATTATTCCGCGTCGTAGTGGAGACGTCATTGTCGGAGGAATCAAGGATGAGAACGATTGGTAACTGGCGCTCGCTTGTCACGAAATCTTTGTCCTCCGGCCACTGAAATGGACTATAGGGAACCGAAGCCCCGCCCGGAGACAACTGTAGACATTTTGAGACGCGGACTCGCACTTTGTCCGGAACTTTCGCCTACGTACGCGGAGAACCCGCACCCTACAATCGAGGACCTGAAGTCCATTATCATTGAAGAGGACTGCGGTCTGCTCCCAGCGCGCAAGGGCGGTATTCGGCTCGAAACTGACGTTCTGGAAACAGCCAAGGGGTTGAAGGTGCCAGTCGTGTACAATTACGGGTACGTCCTTCAAAAGTCACGTAAGCTGAGCATGAATTTGACCTTCAATCTAGGCACGGTGGGTATGGATACCAGTCTTCATGGGGCTCAGCGGGAATCGCAACTGAATTGCTGGAGGGCATCTCACCCAAAGCGTAGACCTACTGTACTTGTGGGAAATGAAGAAACCGAATTTGTTTGAGCTATCTCTACTGTAATGACGTGCTTACGTGTAAAACCACGGCTGGTGCGAGCTTACAAGATGGACGAACCATGCCAAAATCGTCTGTTTATCGTACACTGTTGACCCTTGCATAGGTGTCGGTGCAAGTTTGCCCGCACAGTTTCAGCAGAAACACAAACGGCTCCGTCTGTGACTTATTGCCCTTGGAAAAGTTTTTCCTTCACGATTGAGATATCGTAACACTTTAGAAGCAATGAATTATGTTGGTCATCTGTCCCCTCTCGCAGACATGTGTTCTGAGACGAAGGCCGAGCCAGATACAAGGACGAAATCAAAGCGGAAATTGACTTGCATGTCTGGCAACCGGCAACTGTGCCAGGGCGATGGTCGCTTCCTTTACTTGTGGGTCACAGAGGTTATAGTCGACAGGCTGCCAAGGCTGGCGGAACTTGCGGGCAAGGCAGACTGTCTTGACACTGCGTCTGTGCTGCAATACGTTTTTGCAGTGGATCTGGATCCCTTAGTCTTACTGGAGAGGGCATTTCCTGTTGTTTTCTGCACGTCTGGGGGACGTGCAGGAGACAAACGAGCAAAGGACCTGAGCCCCCAGAAGCATGAATACTTCTACGCAGACCACATGGTTGCTCTCTATCGTATTTCTTCGTATCGGGCTAAGCATGCGAAAGGTGCAAGCCGAGGAACTAACCTGCCTTCGCGCAGTGCACCCGACACAGCTGACCCTCTGTCTCCTTTGGATCCTCTTCTTAGATGCCTCTGAAGCTATAGACATACTTGTTGCATGATGTAATCCTGTCAGGACGTTGGCTTTGAAGGCCCCTAGAATGCTGTAAGCAGATGAACAATGGTACCAATGGTAAGGCCGAAGCCACGTGTCAGTGGAGCATCTACGGGGACCAGCCTCCTTGGAACCAGGATCCCTAAACTTGCTCTGTTTGCAGTGCACTCTGTAATGGGCGGCATGTCTTATCTTGCGTTGGGCGTGGCAAAGGAGTCTTAACCCCATCTCCGTTGCTTGTGGACGCGATGCCTACCTGCATCTGAAATTGACCGACACGCGTCGTCGTTTCACTTGGGTAAGGGGAAGAGGGGGGACGTGAAGTCAGCGTTTAAAGCAGCGTTTAAAGCAGCGGAAGACATGCTCACCATGCCCGCGCGAAAGCGGCCACGCAGGCCTTCCGCTCCTGCGTTCATCTGCTGCACACGCCCTTCAATCTCGTGCTCCCCACCAGTTCTGTGTTTCAGAAATTAGCGAATAAATGTGGGTGCTCCTACAAAAACTGCAGGTGCTTCATCATGAAGACGATGCCTTCGGCGAGTGGCGTCCTGCTTGGTTCTCCTTTCACACGGGCTCCCAGCCAACGGTAGATCGTGGCGGCGAGAAAGGGAAGTTATTCTTGGGTGCGGTTGGGCAGAGGTGGTTAGGAGAGGAAGTAGATGTGAACAAGTAGGAGAGGACTTGTATCGGTGTGGGATTGGCGCGAAAGACACGCAAAACAGAATCCAGACTTAGGAAATCCGTCAACTCGATGCTCGACAAGAATAGCCAGTATAAACAAGAAAAACGTACCTTCCAGACAACGCGTCAATTTGAAGGCCATCTGAGCCCGTGCTACTATACGCATGCAAAGGCACGTATAGTCACATCTCTCCGAGCGCTTGGAAGACGATGGGATGGAAAAACGCGGGCAACAAAGCTCGTCGTGAGCATTGCGAAGGGGAGTGGTGAGGGGGAATGCAATTCAACGGACTCATAAATAAGGATGCGCGTCACGTCCTCCTTGGTCTCTTACCACCACCATCTACCTTGCTTTAGGGCAGGCTTTTTGGGCTGGGGGCAAGTTGTTACTGTCTGTTGCTATCATGTTTGCCTCAGGATGTGCTCTGGTGCTTGAGGGAGTAGACTCCGTCTGGTGTTGAGGCCCTGTCTTGGTAAAGCGGGTTCACAGTTGGGTTACTGACACCTCTTCATTGTTTGGGACACAACATTAACGTCCCTAGGGGAGGGTGGGCCTTGAGGGCTGGGGGATAGCTCTCCATCTGGGTAGTGGTGTGTCCTTGGTTAAGATGCTTAATGCTGGAAATATCTGGTGCCCCCCCACATACTGGTTGCTCAAGGCATGAGAGGGACTTTGGTCTGCCAGACTACATGAGGCACGACATTAACGCCTCAGCTGGTCCTGGGAATTGACCTTACCAAAGAAAGCCCCACCCCAAATACCCAGAAGGGCCTTGATGATGGCATTTGATGCCTAGAGATAGGGGACTCATAAAACATGTCATTTTAGGGTGAAAACCAGCTGACCACGAGGTAGCCAGCCAGATGCTTCGGTTACCAGTGGACAGGTCAGCACATGCCTGTCAGCCTTGGCTGGCAGGTGGTTAGTAGAGCGGCACTCCCTGGTATAGCCGAGGAATTGGTGCACTGGGGTTTTCTCTGCAATACAGTAACTCAGGACAAGTGCGGATCCAGGAACCTGTTACATTTTTCCTTACACTCGCTCCATTGACTCCTAACCCCACATGCTTCTAGTACGTTCCATGACCTTGTCGCGCTTACTGATCCGGTACCATGCTCAGTCATCCCCTTCCGTGCACTTCCACCATGTTCTACTAACTCCTCACCCCTAACACGTTCCACCTCATTCTCCCATATTCCATAGGTCTATATAAGCTGTACCTCGTCGAGCATGTAGCCTTAAGCTTATGCTCTTTGTTCTTACAAGCTCATTTGCTCACCCTCGAGTCCTACGTGCTCTCTGTCGTAACCCGGCCCAATACCGATGCACTTACCATATGCGTCTCTCCAAGTACATCGTCATCACCATCTTCGTCGCTCATCTCGTTGTCTCTACCAACCGACTCCGCCTACGACGCATCCGTAACCCGGACGGCTCTCCGATCCTTTGATCTTAACAGAACCCTAACTGTCCCAGTGTATGTATCTGGGTGGCGGGCTATCCCCAAGGGCAACCAAGGGGTCTGAAGCACTTGCCGGGCTATGGGAAATGCGGCTCAGGGTCTCACTCCCTAGGCTTAGCACGAGCTGTGGCAGCTGGTGATAGCAACCCCAGTCTGGCCCTAGAGAAACTAAATCTGCTGTGGGTCTGCATGAGGGTAATTCTCACTGCTAGGCTTAAGTTGATTCCCTTAGATGTTAGCCAATTGACAGGCACACTACCCAGGCGAGTGGTGGGCCTTGCAAGAGCACCCTTCACTTTGGTTTCCTCTCAGGTTATTGCCCAGCTTCCCCCAGCATGGGGCCCTTCCCCTTCCCATGTTCCAAACCCGGTCAACTGCCTCCAGTCTACCCTGCTTGCACCCATCTCCATACTTCACTGCCTCACCTTTTTAAGCACCCCCTCCTCCGAACCCCTTTCCCCCTATCTGGCTCCCCCATGGCTCGTGTTTCCCCCTTGTCACCCATGCCTGCACCTGCCCAACCCTCTACCGACCGCCCACGACGTCGCCCACTGGTGCACCATTTTGCAGTCCCTTGCCCTCTGTCTCCACCACCTGTCCCTCAACCCTTCCAACCTCCTCATCTACACTGACGGCTCTTGCCACCTCCACCATGGCACTACTGTCGCCATCTCCATGTTTGCCATCTTCTACGCTGGAAGGCTCATGGACCAACAGCACTATTACTACTCCCCCACTGGCTCCTCCTTCAATGCCGAAATGTTTGCCCTTGCCAAAGGCTTTCATTGTGCCTCTCTTTTCTGCCTACACCCTATTGCCCGGAATATTTGGTCCCTTTATTTTATACCCGACTGCGCCCCAGCCCTTACTGCCATCCTTTCCCTCCTCCCCCACCCTGCTCAGTCGTCATCTGCCTTGTTTCGATCACTCTTGGACCCCTTTCTACAAGCCGATCTGACCCATCACGCCCACCTCATCTGGTGCCCTGGACATATGAAGGTCCTGGGCAACAAGTTTGTTGACACCCTTACTCATCTCCCCCCCCACAGCTGCCTGATTTTCTACCATACCTACTCTGCCCTCCACCAAGAAGCTTTGGTCACTGCTCATGACATGTGGGCCTGCACCTATGCTGCCACCCCCTCCCATCACTGTACTCTCATGGGGCAGGCACTACCCCACCCCCCACCACAATCTTGGCCTCCTTTTGGAAGGCCCCTGCCTCTCGCTCCCTCCAGAGTCACGCAGCCCAGGTTGTCCTTGGCCATGCCCATATGGGCGACTTCTACTGCTGTTTCCTCCCAGATATGCCCATTGCCTGCCCCTGTGGGGCCCCCCTCCAAACCCAGGACCACCTCCTCCAGGAGTGCCCACTTCATGCCTATGCCAGAGATCCCCTCCCATGGGAGCCTGGATCAGCGGCCCAATCCCCTGCTTGGGGCAGCAAACTCGGACTTGGTTGGCTTTTCACCTTCCTTCACCACTCTACTGCCTTCTTGCTCCCATCCTCCCACGACCCCCTTCTTCCCCCCCCCCCCTCCTGACCACTTTCACCCGCCTTAGTTTCCCCCCCACCCCCAGCCCATGCTGCTTGCCGCAGTCGCCAACCCCTGACCCCTCCACTTTGACCAGTTCCCTTTCTTACCCCCCTCTACCCACTACCCTAACTACTCTAGGTCCTTACTGATTGAGTGACCGCATCTTGTACCTGTACTATAGCGGTATATAAACTGAGAATCAAAAAAAAAAAAAAAAAATAAGGATGTGCATGAACACTGAAGACAATCATATCACATGTAGGAAGCACATAAAGACATACCCCAAAAAGGCAAAAAGGGTGTTTTACTACAGAATATTAGTTCCGACTGTTCCTGTACATATGTATATGTAAACCTAAAAATAAGTATAGGGCCAGCTGCGCTGGCAACACCTGATACCTCTTTTGTATATAAGGGTGTATTTTTATTTTATTCTAAGGACACTACATAGCATCATCAGGTTGTGGAGTTTTTTACTTTGTCAACCTGAAATCCCTGAATTATTGCAATACAGAATTGGGCTATAGTCTACTACCTAACAATATTATGAATTTTATTGTTGGCATTGGACTCAGACATACAGTGGCCCACAAAAGTCTTGTGTGATGGGATCATGAGTCCATTGTCACAATATAATTTTTTTTGGCTTGATAATTTCACTTTATTGCTTAATAGAAGTGATGGACATTAGCCTCAGCTATAATATACTAAAATTTGAGGATAATTAATTGTGTGTTGACTGTGAAATATGCAAAACCAGTAGATGTAAGCACTGAACCAAGGTCACACATGTGCCACAAGCTGTTGGGTGCCCCACTTGAACCCCTTCATTCGACCTCAAAACACGACCACCTGCCAGCAAATTTTCTGCACATGCATGCATGCCTGCATTGTACACTGCACCAGTGACTAGGGCAAGAATATTCAAGCAAAAAATCAGTGGCAGGTGTTAGGAATTGATGTATAAGCTTGCATATAAGCTTAGACAGCACTGGCAACCACTGATACAGGAAGGGACTCCAACAGACAACATGCACTGAGCATTCTCTATGGGGACTACAGAAGTAACTGTTACAATTTTCCTTTATTTTCCCTTATTTGTGCTGACTCACTTCCCTTTTGTCATCATCAGTCAGCACAACTCCCCCATTTTTCTTCATTACTCATCCCCGCTCCCCCATACATCATAATGATGCCATAAGGCAGGCTTTGCTTACTGACCATGTTCTCTGTTGTTCCATGACCTTCCATAGCCATGTAACAAACCCAAACAGTCATGCACAGTAGCAAACACATAGAGTAGTATATAAGCATGTAACATAGGTAGCACAAGTCCTAAGCTTGTGCTCTTTGTTCATACAAGCCCATTATATGCACCTCACCAGCTACTGCATGCTATACCTAGTCATCAGCCACTTTGTCTTAACCAGACTCTATTAAGAAGACATCATGTATCATTGACACCAGGAAACCCTGTCATCGATCAACTTTGTAACCGACATCAGGAAGCCCCATTGTTGATCCCTCCATTAACTGACATCCGGAAGCCCCAACATCGATCACCCACATATCATTGAGCTTAACAGTAACCAGAAAACCAGAGCTTCTTGGAGTAACACCGATTACACAACCCAAGCAATCAATAAGGACTCTCAAGACATCACACCTCTGCCTACAATGCTGAATCGCATACCACCAATCATGGGAAGCATTTCATGTGGTAATGACCAAATGCTTTTATATGGTGGGCTACATGAACTGCCAGATAACCACTGATCACACAGTGGACCCAATTGGTGACAACATGGAAGTCAGGGTGACACACAGAACAACAATGTTTATCTTTGATGTTCAAGAGTTCCTACACAATGTCCATGTCCAGACAGTGGTGAATCCACACATACATAACACAGAATGCACAATGTGAGCAGTCTCAGGATCCTTCCCATATTGGATGTTGCAGGACAACACATTCATCAGTAATGCACATCGCTTACACGCCAAGATAATAACCCTCTTTGAGAATCTATCAACAAAGGGGACAATGACCACCGATCAACAGATCAGCAGCTTCAATCAATTCATCATAACCTTATGGTTATCCAACAGATCACCACCAGCAGCACCAGAAGGGTATAAGTGAACAATTGCTAGGATAAACCACTTTGAACAAGTGCCCAACAATATGATTGATGACAGAACACCTGTGGCACTGCACCCACCTATGGACCTTTAGCTGACATTGAATTACTCGATTAAGCCAATGATCGGCAGGAACCAAGACGCTTACATGAGCCAGCCACAAATGCTATTTTTATTTATCAAGAGGACGACATGACAGGAACCAGACAAACAGCCAACAGAACAAAGGAACAACAAGACAACTACTGAATGACAACATGACATTGCATACCTCACCAAGCTGTATGGCAGCAGCCATCTCCACAGTGGAGTGTAAGGGCTGGAGCAGTGAAGTCACAATAACTCAAGAGCACTGGTCTATGACACTTTGGTGGAGTGCATGACAACACAGTGGACACAAGTGGAGCTCCATGGAGTTGGGGTGGAGCTCAGTGGAGCTCAGTGGTGCTAGTGGAGCACCAATGGCCAATCATAGATAAATATTCTCATATGATCACCTTATGGTGTCATTGCACTGGTATGCAGCTCCAAGTCACTGGAGTGTTGGTTTTCAGCAATTCATGGCGCTTGTGAATGCACTCCATAGCCAACAAGTATAGTCTAACCAGTAGATAATCACATGGGAGAACTCGAGCACACATACAGACAGTAAAATACTACAAAAAATTTCCATCTCTGAACAGCTGAACTCGGCATCAAGCTCAACTTCCAACATGGAGCAAGTGGAATAACTGTGAGGCTTCATGAGCTCATAGTGCAGAGCATGTGGAGCATCCACTGTGGAGCAGTATTCAAGCAGAGCTTCTTCTTCATGTATATAAGGAGGGCCTGGACCAGCCTAGATCCTCAGTTTAATTCACCTTCCAATTCTCTCAGCCTTCTCCTGAGAGGAGTACCAGCAACTACCAAACTAAGCTTGACTCAATCACACACCTCATCTCTATTTCAACTACTTCAAGTTGTTCCATCAGCTAACCATGGTTACCCTTGGTCCTAACAATAGGCTCTGGAAGTGTCCTGAATTGCCCTGATCTCAAGTCCACTATGCCCTGATAATGGTACCTATTGGATTGTGGGAAATGAGGAGATGAATTGAAGTGTTAGGAGGAGGTACAGGTAATGGGGGTTGTTGGTGAGGAAGGATTTGCATCAATCAATTGAGAAATATATTAAATATAAATAAACATATATGATAAGATATCGTAACGATCGCACAATATCACACCATAGTGGAGCAGAGTTAACCTTGATCACGTTACTCACGCCCACTTAACTATAAGAAGTATAACTTTACTACTACAATTATATAAAGTATTACCACAGTACGTGTATATAAGGAGGCTGGTTTCTCCTATGAAATATCATTGGTTTACACTGATATCTTTCCACCCCTCTCATCTTACCACTGCAACTGAGTACCTCACTCAGTATGTTAAAATAATTTAAGAGGTTATGAGCCTTGACTCCCTCTAACATCATAATGAAATTATGTCCTCAGACAAAGCATCGAATGCAGGTTCAGACAAAGGCAAACAGCCTGAAACTGAAATACAAAAACAAGTACATGAAAGAGAAGAGCAAGTAGCTCTAAATGAAATATGTAAAAAAGCACAAGAACTAAATGTAGCTTACACACAGGCACATACAAAAGAAGACATTGAAGCAAGAATATCAGCTGAACTCAATTTATGTGAGTTAATAAAATTAATACGATTATGTTGAACTCATGAAATTATTAGCAAAGGAAACATTGAAAGATTATCTGCTAGAGTAAGTCAATATGAAAAAGGAAGTGAAATAACCCAAATGCTAATGAAAGCAGCAGCCACATGTGATTTATCAGACAATTTACGAAACCTTGGACTAAGTGATGAAGGCAAATATTCCAAACTCGATAACCATTTAAGTGTGTATAAATCATTACAAAATGACAAAGAAAGACAAAATTTTATTAATGATAATCCTTATATAAAAAGGGAATCACAACCACCTTCACATGAGTCATCACCACCTAGTGGAGGAAGTGATACTGATGAAGATGAAGATGAGCCAGACATGGCATCTAAATTGGTGGAGATCCAGAAATTCTTTGATGGAATTGAGAAATTGGACGGAAGATCCAATTATAAGCTTTGGAATTTCAGAATCTGAAGTGCAGTCGAGAGTGCGGGTTATGGTGACCTGCTCACTCACGAGCCATCAACTGAATTGGCTCAAACAAGAACTGCCATTTATAATGGCATTTTGTGCACTATGCCTGATAAAATATTGGCTTATTATCTTAATTTTGATAAGAACATACTGTTACAAAATCCTTACATTCACCACCTGCTTCTCTTGCTTAGGTAATCCCTCTACTTGATCAGTGAACCTACCTTAGCCATTATCTCTTCTTTTCTTTTCTTTTATCACTATTCTGTCACATTCTCTGACTTTCCACACTGACTGATCCCTTACCTTGATCAGTCATCCTTTCTATTAGTTTCTGTGACTTTCCATAGTAGCATATAAGAACATGTACTCAAAGCTCCAAGCCTTAAGCTTGTTCTCTTCATTCAATCAAGCCTACTTGTCACTATCTCCTACAGCGGGATATTAAGCCAGTCATCTCAACAAACTCTAGGGGAAACCCTTACTCTTTGATCATCTCCCATCTAAATCAACTTGTATCTAGGAGCCCTACTTCATCGTAGGCTTAACACATACTGGCTCTTTTGGGAGCCCTGGATGGATGATACAACATCCAGACAACAGTTACAACAGGCCTCAGCGAGGCTGAGCTTTTTAGTATCAGAGGTCACATCAGCAATTTCAATGGAACGCTCAATAAACTCTCAAATAAATACAAGGAATTAATTTCCCAGGGAGTTGACGTATCCAAATCGACGTTCATCTCGGCAATAGCCAAAGCAATGCCTGATCAATATCAATACGTATTAAATCAGAGTGAGCTACATATAGCCACTTTTAATCAATTAACTGCAGATGTTTCATGACATCAAAAATTAACTCCTCAGTATTTATTAATGGTGCTGAGGAATGCTTTTGAAGGGTGGAGACAAAACCACCATCATACAGGAGCAGCAGCTAATCATCTGCCCAAGGACAAACAGACTCACCCTTATTTCAAGGGAAGTCATGGATGCGGCAGAGGCCATGGTTGAGGATTTTCACAAGGCTGAGGAGGCTGAGGAGGATGAGGACGAGGATATTCATGAGGCCGAGGAGGCTACAACAATTTTGGCTTTAAATGCTACAATTGTGGCAAATTCAGCCATTACTCAAAAGATTGCTGGTACGACAAAACTGAAGCCAGTAAGAAAGCCTTGACGAAGAAAGTGGAGGCTGCAAAAGTGGAAGAAAAGGGGAAAGGAAAAGAAATGGGTGCATCAACATCAGCACCAACTGGGACAACAGCAGCCCAGGCTAAACATACCACAGCGACCGTCACCATCAATGCCATCATGGCAAACAACATTGAACTAGATGCTCAAATCGGTCACAGTGAAGTTATTGCAAGCAGCTTGAAAACTGCATGGATCGAAGAAATCCCCAATACACCAATGTGGGTTGATACCCCAGTGTTTAAATTTAACGATTTCTTAGACAATTTTGACACTTATAACTCAGCGATCAAAGACGTTGAAGGTGATAATCTTGATGTAAGCACAAACACTATAACAACTGAAAAATACACTAATAACGCTCATTCATCAATGGATATTATCAATACTGGTGCAACAATACACTTAACACCATATTTAAAATGATTAATGAACATATGACAAACTCAACCAATATCCATTACCGCTGCAAACAAATCGATATTTACATCAAATATAGTAGGGGATCTTACAATTTCTATCCCCAACACAATACCATAAGTGATATAACATTATCACAAGTTTACTATAATCCTAAAATGAATATGATGCTAGTGTCTCAAGGACTCTTATGTGCCGATGGTTACGAATTTATCTATAAAAATAACAAATGTACAATAAAGTATCCTGATGGATCTTTCTGCAGAAGTATACAAAACAAAAACAGACTGTACAGTATATTTAATTACAATGTACAAGCAGCAATGAAAAATTTAACATTATTTCAAATTCATAAACAATTGGGACATTTAAGTTACCCTTATCTTAAGTGATTATTAAAAGATGACAAAATTCCAAATTTCAAAATAACGGATTACACTGAAACTCAATGCATTATATGCATAGAAGCAAATATTAAATGAATGCAAATCCCAAAACTTAGAATGTCTAAATTAGCTGAAAAATTCGGCAATCACATTCATATGGATATATGGGGACCAGCAAGCACACATGCAGTAGGAGGATATAAATATCTTCTAACCTTAGTGGATGACACCACTCGATGGATAAAAATGATATTAATAAAAACAAAAGACGAAGGTTATAATGCATATAAAAACTGGACAACCATGTTAAATATGCAAGACAATATTAAAATTAAAATATTACAAAGTGACAATGACACAGTGTTTCTAAGTAAACAATTTACACAATACTTAGACAAACACAGAACAATTCGAAAACTAACTGTTCACGATACACCACAACAAAATGGAGTAGCAGAATGAGCACATCAAACGATACTTAATAACTGTCAAGTTAATCTGCTACAAGCAAAACTACCACCCAGTTTATGGGGAGAAGCAGTTAAATATAGTACATATATTTACAACAGAACACCTAAAAGTGCTATTAATTTTAAAACACCTTATTACAAAAGGTATAATGAGAATTATAACATTGATGATTTACATGAATTCGGCCAATATTGCATAATAAAACAAGAAGACGTTAATAAATTGCAACCAAAAGGAAAATACGCTCAATGGCTAGGATTTGATGATGAAAGTAAAGGTCATAGAACCTATCATGAAAGAAAAATAACAATAGAAAGAAATTTACAATTTTTAGACTCTCCACTGCCTAAAATTGAAGGGGAGAAAAGTACAGAAAAACAAAATGAACAAATACAAGAATTAACTGAACCAAGAAAATCTATGAGAACAATTCAACAAACAAAGAGATCACGTGGTTTAAATTATGATGAACAAAATACAGCCACATATCTTACTGAATTCAATGAATTCAATAATGAACAAATGGGCAATCTGTTACATTTTTCCATTACACTCTCCAACTGACTCCTAACCCCACAAGCCTCTAGTACGTTCCATGACCTCGTTTGCGCTTACTGATCATGTACCATGCTCAGTCATCCCATTCCGCACCGTTCCACCATGTTCTACTAACTCCTCACCCCTAACACGTTCCACCTCATTCCCCCATATTCCATAGGTCTATATAAGCTGTACCTCGTCGAGCATATAGCCTTAAGCTTATGCTCTTTGTTCTTACAAGCTCATTTGCTCACCCTCGAGTCTCACGTGCCCTTCGTCGTAACCCGACTCCGTATCGACACGCTCGCCGTATGCGCCTCAGCAAGTACCTCGTCGTCACTATCTTCGTTGCTCACCTTATCATCTCTCACCAACGACTCCGACTTCGACGCATCCGCAACCCGGACGGCTCACCCTTACAGTGAACTTAACACTAGCATAAGCTTTCTTTTTTTGTTGACGTTCTATCGTCCAAACACCACACAAACGCCAAACTGTCCCAACTACAGATCCCCCAACCCACCGCCCGACCCACTGCCACTACCTGGAGTGATACAGCCAAGGTATTCTATAACAAACATCCCACCGACACAGCCCGTTTCCAATACGCATCGTGGTTATACGACGAAACAAATCGCACGTGGGGCTGGCATAAACTCGACGATCAAATCAAAGCACGAGAAACATTCCGCCAAAACGTACCAAACTACCGCGACATCTTCCCATACACCAAGACACCACCACCGCCACCAATGACTACCGCCACTAAAGAAATCAACCTCGCCAAACCCAACGAATTCGATGGCACTCGAGAATACACCTGACGATTCCTCTCCAGTTGCGAAACGTACCTCCGTGTAAACAAACACATTTACGACACCGACGAACTCAAAATAAATTTTGTGCTCTCTTTCATGCAAACACGAACAGCCGGAGACTGGGCCATCAACCGCGAATCCCTCGCATCAGCGTACAACGTCGACGCGAAGGGTAATAAATTGTCTACCATCGTCGGCTATGGTACATGGGACGACTTCGTTAAAGATTTCAAATCCACTTTCATCACCACGGATGACACGAACGAAGCCCAGCAAGCCTTGATCAAACTCAAGCAAACAGGCACGGCAGATGATTTCAATAATCAATTCCAATCCCTAGCCACGAGATCTGGCATCACTAGCCCCGAGGCTCTTATTGCCCTATACCAAGCCGGACTCACACCTGCACTCCTCAAAACCATCTACAACCGTGACACTATGCCAACTACAATTAATGACTGGTATAAAGCAGCCTCCTGCAGTGACAACATCTACCGACGCCTTAGAGCCATTCAAGGTCCACCACCACCCAACCTACAGAACAACCGTTTCCGCAAATTCTCCAACAACCATCCTTCTCCGAACTACAGCACCACCAGCACTTCTTCTAATGTTAACCGACCACCATGCCTCACCCCAGAAGAACGCGACAAATGTTTCAAAGAAGGACGATGCCTCGCTTGCCGAGAGAAAGGACACAACTCACGCGACTGCACTAAATTCCCAGTCAACAACACCAGGACGATTCGAACCACCGAGCAAACCACAGAGGTAGAATCACCCACCCCGACACCGGAGACAAACCCACCTACACCCAACGACGTCGCACTCCAAATCCGCCAACTCATCAACTCACTCAAAGATGAGGAGAAGGAAGAGTTGTTTAACACAATGGATAAACAGGATTTTTAAGACGGAAGACCAGACAGATGCTGAGTCTTCCTATACATGTATCTCCCATTGTACTTGCCGATTCTTCCTTACCCACAATGAAAATCCCCATCACAATGACTGTACATAACCAAAACGTCTCTACCAACGCACTCATTGACTCCGGAGCCGAAGGAAAGTTCATTGATGCAAAATTCGTCATTAAACACTGTATTCCCACCAAAACACTTGCCCATCCCATTCACGTCCGCAACGTCGATGGTACTCCTAACCAACATGGGACCATCACAAGATTTACCTGGAGGTTAATCAAGATCGGCGGATGATCCATCACTACTACCTTCCTTGTTACATCCCTCGGCAAAGAAGACGTAATACTCGGACTTCCCTGGCTCAAACGCCACAACCCTGCTATTGACTGGTCCGCCGGCACGATATCAATCAACAAAGTTACGACAGCCACCACACTAGCAAGAGAACACATCAAACCAGTGAAACCGCTAGAAACCACTATCCCCACGCAATACCACAAGTACCTCCATATTTTTCAGAAAAAAGCCGCAGAACGCTTCCCCATTTCCCGCCCATACGATCACACCATCGACCTCAAACCGGACTTCATCCCTAGGGACTGCAAACTATACCCTTTATCTCCAAAGGAACAACTTGCCCTCGACCAGTTTCTCGAAGAAAACCTCCGGAAAGGATACATCCGACCATCCAAATCACCAATGGCATCCCCATTTTTCTTCGTCGGCAAAAAAGACAACGAACTACATGCCTGCCAGGACTACCGTGCCCTTAACGAAGGAACCGTCAAAAACGCCTATCCACTACCGCTAATCAGCGAACTTATGGATAAGCTTAAAGGAGCTAAATACTTCACCAAACTCGACCTCCGCTCAGGATATAATAACATTCGTATCAAAGATGGTGACCAATGGAAAGCAGCCTTTAAAACCCCACAAGGACTATTTGAACCAACGGTGATGTTTTTTGGACTCTGCAACTCCCCTGCTACATTCCAAGCCTTCATGGATGACACCTTCCGCATCGTCATCCTCGAAGACAAAGTCTTAATTTACATGGACGACATCTTTATCTTCGCTAGTACCCTTGAAGATCTCCACAGAAAAACGGAACAAGTTCTCGACATATGCGACAAAAACGACCTCTACTGCAAACCTGAAAAGTGCATATTCGCAGTCCAAGAAGCCGAAT